>JAJGOT010000031.1:1317500-1540000 GCA_022457155.1 Cladopsammia gracilis | reverse complement strand
ACTCATTAATGTTATAAACCTGGGTAGAGAGGGAGAGTGGGACAATGTGGAAAAGGTTCATTTATTGACGGCAGAGACCAGTCTCTAACTATTGCCCTTTAGATCCAAAGTCCATTAACTGAATGCACTGAAAACTACATGCCCTGACTTTTAAACACGAAGTTCTGGTATAAAAGGAGCCTAGCCTGACCATTCTCACCTCCAGTCATCAATCAACCACTGAAGCATTAACAACTGACAAAAAACATGCATCATTACTAAGACCATTGCTAAAACAATATTAATAATAATGGAACAACTTTATGAAAGTAATATATCAGAAGTCTTTATGAACTTCAATTTCTTTTTTTGCTTAGGTAAAATCCTGGTTTAATTAGATTTTTGAACTACAGAAGCAAATTCTATAATTTTAAAGGACACGCAAGTTAACCACGTTTTGTGAATGAAAGCGCCTTAATTTGCACTTCACACCCAAAAGGTGTGACATGGGGGAGGAGCAAAGCATTTTATACCGGAACGTTTGCGTGAAAATCTTCTTACATTGCATTTTATATAAAACGTTTGTTGCATGCAGCTAGACAATGAGTTACTCTTGCCTGAGAAATGCAAAAAAATGGGGTCCGACTTTGTTTCAGAGATAAGATAATATCTGAAAGGCCACCCTAATTTTGAAAAATCAGTCTTCCTTGTAACTCAATATGTCTGTTAGTCTAAAGATATTGCATATGAATCCCTAGAATGGAACTTTCTTTGTAAAATTTTATGAGTGGGTCTATTAAGCAAATGAAATCAACTGGTAACATTCCTTAAAGTAAACCTACCGGTAATCTTTAAACAAGCTAGAACATTTGCAAACTTTGACAGCCGCAAGTTGATGGGATTTGATGTCTCACGGGTTGAAAAATGGAAAAATTTTAAACTTCCTTCATTATTTTTTTTGTTCATTTTTTCACAATGTGTCAAGAATTAGTAAAGAAAATTATCTAGTATCCAAAAAAAGTAGGGGTCACCAACCATCCACGCAAATTAAATCTAAGCAAAGTTAATGTAATGGCTACCATTCCATTTTGTGTTTAGATTTCTTCCTTTTGTGCATGCGCTCATGCATGACATAGCATTGCATTGCAACAGGGATTGTGTGCACAGTAAAGGCGCAGACATACGGTGCAACTTTTCTTGCAACATTGCGCGCAACAGTTGCAGAAGTGGAATCGGGTTCTACTTTTGAGACGTTGTGCACATCAAATTGCATTGTGTAACACCCTCAAAAAATCTTGTTGTACACAACATTGCAAGAAAAGTACTTGTGTTGCACTGTGTCCGGGCCTTAAGGGTGTGCATAAACAATAAGCATGAATGTCCTAAGTGTTGCCATTCAGCTGAAAGCTACCATGCAAGCATAATTTAAGTTTCTCATTACAATTTTTGCAAAATTAAATTTTGTTACTTTTGTCTTGATCTAATTTTATGCTCTTACTGGGGTTGGGGCCACAAAGAGTTAATAGAATGGATGCATACAAAGAGTAACAGTAATGTTATAACCTGTTCCATAAGTTCTTGAAATGCTGTGAAGTAACCAAAGATCCCAGTGTACGATGAACCACCCATCTCAATCAGATATGCTGAAGAACCCTGTTGCCTTCTGCCAAGATATAGTTCAACAAGCTCCCGTTATATATAAAGCCTTGGGATTTGTAACTTTGCATGGATTTGTTAGTTGGGGCTTATTTTTGAAGAAATGGGGGGGGGGGGGGGGGGGGGATAGCAGGGAATGATCAGTCCTCCTTTTCCACTTCTGTTTTCTAAGTTTTCTCAATATTTCTGACTGCATGCATGCATATGCATGCCACCAATTATCCCTAAGTTACTGGAATGAAACTTTATTATTCCTCTTATAATTAGAAGCTTGACCGTGTCGTGCACAAAGGATAAAAAGCCCTGTAAGCGCTCAGGTTAAAGACAAAGTACCCAAACCTATATCATATCAATTTAAAGCTTACAAAATGGAGAAACACATAAAATTATAATTTTATCGACAGAGCAAAAATTAGACGATGTGATACAGCACTAATGAAATGTAAAATGACCGAATCATGCGAATTACCCACATTACCATTTCGCTCCACGAAACTACAAGTAGTTGCATGATATTAAGCAGACATTGGCCTCCAAAACCATGTCGGGGATTTTCGAAATTCACTTTAGTTTTGAAGAAAAAGGATTGGATAGAAAACTGTATGCGATCTTCAAATCGCTTACAGAACTACGTGGGACACAGTCAAACTCTTTGAGTGTAACCTTAAATTATGTATCATGCAGTTTCAGGAAGTATCCATACCCACCCTATAGCCTGTTCCAGGCGTAACTTAGATTGTGAGGAGCAGCAAAAAGTGGCGTGCGGCACTTTCGTGCACCACAAACTTAATGCCTAGAACAGGATATACCCACCCCACAGAACATCACATTTGGAAATTCTAAGGGGGGGGGGGGGGGGGGGGTATCAAATCCAAATTTCTAAATGAAAGTATGAAGCTAAATGGGAATTTCCAGAGGGGAAGGGGAGGGCTCAAACCAAAAAAACCTTCTGTGGGAGGGTACGGATATTTTATGGAACAACACATTGTGTATCTATTTTTTCTTTTTTTAATTGCATTCTTAGGTGCCATTGGGCATTTTCTTGGAAATGGTGCTCTAGAAATTGTTTTATTTTATTGTACATAATTATTCTGCGCCTTCATTGGTAGCAAGCAACCAGCTATAATGGTCGGCTTAACTGCGGTGAAGATGACCGGTAACTCAAGGTTTGAAAATGACTAAAGAACAATATAATGGCCATGGGGGACTACCTTGAGTATAATGGCACCTACTTTGTAACTTGTTTAGCTGGTTACGCTTGCAGCTTAATTGTTTTATTGTGATACCTTTAAATGTTAAGCGAAGTAAATTAATGTTTAGTATTGTTTTAAATGAAATGTACTCAAATTCATTTCATGATTTGAATAATCATATATAATATTTATAAAAGCTCAATCCATCTTAAAAAGGGGGGAACCTTACATGTGTATCCACTTACAACTTTTCTGCCATTTTCTCCATCATCTGTTTGAGACCTGATTCATACGGAAGCATAGGAACAACAATAATTTGGCTTCCAACCATGTATTTTAGAAGAAGATTCCCTTTACATCCGATATCTGTAGTCTGCATTGACAAGAACAAGAGTTAATCCATTTTTAATCCCTTAAAAGAGCTCAAAATCAAAATTTGATCAAAATCCCCGTTAACAAGCTATAATTTGAATGGTCACACTTAAGGACTCAATATAGCCTGCAGGCGTGGCAGGTGATCGAAAGGGAAGGGGAAGGGGGAGAATTCAGGTGCACCAGAACGCGAAGGGCATGCAAGGAAGGGGTAGGAAGGACAGGGCCCTTCGCGTTGCGCACCTGAATTCTTCCCCTTCGAATGCCTACCACGCAGGCTAGACTCAACAGAACTCCACCTTACAAGTTTTTAACCTGTCAATTTGCAAAGCATTGAAGAAGTTATATAGCTGACGGGGACAAATGTGCAAATTTTAAATTTTCACTCCTTCCTTCCTCCTTTTCTTGGTTATTCCACTAACTAGTGCATAGCACTTGTGCATATGTTTTGCCTATGCCAAATGTGATAGGTAATGGTCAACTACATTGTACCTTATACCCATGGAGATGCAGCATTGGATGGAGGGGAGTGTGGGGAGTTGGATGCAGAGGGTGGGGGGGGGGGGGGGTCCAGTGGAGAAAAATACGAAGGAGAGGGGAGGGTCCGAAGTTTGTTTCGTATTCACAAGTTCAGGGTTCTCCTTATCAGGCGGTAACCGGTAAAATTTACCGCTTGAAGCAGCACTTATTACCGCCTGTAACCGCTTGGAGGTTTTGAAAATTCAACAAGTTGTTAAAAAAAAATACGCAATTTGTTCCACCCATGTAGTCGTGATCGTAACTAAGAAAATAAATGAAAAGATGGAAAAATAAAAAGTGTACGCAGCTATTATCTGGGTTGCTGAATTTACCGTAACGGCAAAGCAGTCTTCGTTCGTTAATTTCTTCGTCGTGAGGTTTTTTTATTTTATTTTAAAAAATATGTTTCGGAGAACTGTTTGACAGGATGCTCGAAAATAATAGCCTTCAAGAACTCCAATGTTTAGAATTTAAGGCACTGAAAGTATAAACAGATTTGCGATTTCGAAGCAGGAATGAAATGAGACCGCTGACTTTTAATTGTATCTTCATGTAAGCCACAGCAAAGGTATCACCGGAAATCGCCGCTCTTATTTTATGATTTCTCTTAGGCTACGTATTTAAGTTCAGAATAACACATCAGTCGATTTGCATAAAATAGGTTTCAACATGCACGAAATGGTGTTTCAGAGAACCTAGCTCTTAAAAATTTTCCTGGGGAGCATGCCCCCGGACCCCGTAAGTGTGCCTCCGGCACACAGTTTTCCCTTTACCGCTTAACAAAAATCCCCTACCTACTGACCTGAAATTTAGGGAGAACCCTGCAAGTTGGCTCATAGGAGCCTTTGATTTTATTGGGATTTGATCAAAACTCAGGCCTTGATTGTTAAAAAAAACACCAAACCATGGAATGGAGCCAAATTTACACATCACCGCCCCGCCCACTTTCGTTCACTGCCGGCCAGCTTGCCCACTTGTAAATAAAAACTGTTAAATTGGTGAGGAATAATTATGCTGAAATATAACATGCAAGACCTTCACACTGTGTCATATTTTGCCCTATTTTCGCAAATTAAAAATCGAAGAAAAACCTTTCCAGTGAAACCTTTCCTGACTCTAGATCTGGGAGAGAAAGGGTTAAGTCCATCTAAGGACAGTCATAGAGTTTTCCACATCTGTTAAAGTGTGTCTGGGCTTCAAACACAAACTCAATTCCTTGGGATTGGTATTTATCAACAAAGTGGGCAGGACAGTGAAGCGCAATTAGTTAGCTCCATTCCACGGTTGTTGCATTATTCACTGCATGCATGGATAGAGGTTCAACTTTATATCCAGTGGATAGTGCTTACCGTTGCTATCCATCTTATTCTTTTGAGGAACTGAGGCCTGTGGATGAAAGGGCTTAGTCCTTGCTAATTAAGCTTTTATACTGTACATGTTCATCCATTGTAAGTGAGAAATTAACTTTTCAAACTCATTATGGGCACTATAACCTTTGCGGGTGTCCTTCAGAAAAAAAGTTGTGCATGCACCAGTTTTAAGAGCAATATGACAAACTACATCAATAGAAAAATAAATGTTAAGTTTTTGATAAAAATATAATTTTAGCGAATTTTTCTTGCACAAACGGCTAGGAGCTGATAAACTGCCAAACGACTGAGGGACATTCAATTGAATTTGTCGGGTATAGAATGCCATAGTGATACATGTACATAGTTTCATAAACTTTATTTCATCTCAGATTTACAGGTAGCCAAGAAGACTAATATCTCTGAGAAAATAATAAGTCCTTTACTAATAAACTATAACAAAGAAAAAGAACATTAACATTAAAGTGTCATATACATAATTATTTAAGGTGGTCAAGACAGAAATAGCTGTGCAGTGTTAATATTCATAAGGGATTAATCAACAAAAAAGTGTCAGGCTAATTCTGATTGGTTAGTGAAATATCTGCATCTAAAGTTGGAGATTAGCTAAAAACATGTGTTGCATAAAATTAAATGGCCGCCAAACTAATTATATCAAAATTTCCTGACACAGTTTTATTCAATTTTAACAACTCTTGGTCCGTTTGGTGGTTTATTGGCTCTTGGCTGTTTGAAAATGAAAATGTTGCTAAAATTATATTTTTATCAAAAACTATATTTATTAAGCTTCCTATTGATTATATGGTCATATATAGTTTGTCATATTACTCTTGAAACTGGCATGTAAACGCCTGTAAACGCAAATTCACTTGTTGATGGACTTTATTCCTCCAGATCACAACAAACTTCAATCTCCTGGTTACAACTGTAGATCTCACTTGATTTTGATCTATTTTAGCCAGTTCGAGTCTCTAAATCTAACAAGAATTAATTCAAACAAAGTCATGTGACTAAAACAGTGGGTCAGAATAAAACAAAACAGGGAACCCAGCCACAACAAGGCACGTTTACGAATTTTTCTCCAAAGGACACCCACAAAGTTCAGGAATACCCTTAATAATTCATCAAGTTTACAAACAAAGAAAATTATGCGTAACGCCGTGGTTTAGAAACCCGATCTTAATTTTGGTTAGTCTGTAATACCCCTTTCACTCCTAAGAGTGCCAAAAATCAAAATTCAAGAAAAATCCCAAATATCATTTTGTAAAATATTGAAAAACAAATGGTACCATGCAAAAGTAGTCTGCTGAAGAGGTTTCATTTGAATGGTCACACCAAGGGTTTTTCGTCCATGGTCAATCAAAAGTTACAATTACAATACATGTCGATCTCGATTTGACTCTGGGAGTGAAAGGGTTAATGACCAGTTTGAGAAGCTATATCAAACAGTCAACTGAAAACAGTGTTAAATCAGGTATCCAAACACCTCTGTCCAAGTTGGTTAAAGAAAACTCAGCTGTTCCTTGTTTCCTGAAGAAACACTCTTCCTCATGTTTGATATATTACGTACCTGTTCAGGGCTTCTTAGGAACAAATAACAATCCAAGCCAAGTTGTCTTGCAGCTATTGCAGTGGTTCTACAATGATTGGAATGAATCCCACCGCATGTTAAAATGGTGTCACACTTCTTGTCCAAAGCATCAGCCAGAAGAAATTCCAACTTACGAACCTACAAAAGAAAAGTCAGCACTTTGAATAAGAAAGATTGATGGCAAGAATTGACAGAGATTAAGTTCAAACTCACTGAGCTCATGCAGAATGATAATACATAAATTAGCTCAGGTACAAATGATAATGATACTTGCACAATATGGTAACTGTATTTCACCACCTGTCGGCCGAGCAGGCTCACTTGTTTGGGGTATCACACGAGTATCTTGGCGGCAGAGCTGCCAGGGCAAGCTGGCCAAGCCGCGAGAAGAATTGGACGAGGAAAGTCAGTATTTGACATGTATCAGATAACTATCCAATACGAGTGAAGCAAAATGCAAACAAACATGTCAAAAAGTTGCACATGGAGATTTTTTTGTCATGTAATTATGTAGCCTATCATTTTTAACCAATCGAATCGCTGCATTTGTCGGCGAATGCAGGAAATTCAAAAATCAATAGCCTACATTCAGGCTCACTTTTCCTCGCCCCATTCTTCTTGCCGGCTCGCGATACCCCAAACAAGTGAGCCTGCTCGCAGTCTACAACTCAGTCCTAAAGGACAACCACTTTAAACTCAACTCACCTGTTGCTATTACAACTGGTTCTTATTTTCAAATAATTTAATAAGTTTAATAAAGCTATTTAGTCAGTGCTAAAACAGACATTGAATATTTAAGACATGCTGACAGAATATTTAAGACATGTTCACTGCATGCATTACACATTTTTACCTTATTTCCTGATAATGTACTGCCAGTTAAATCATCCCTTTTGATGGACAATGAAAATTCCTTTGGAAGATTTGGGACATGCCAGGGGTGAATTGGAGTGTTCCGCTGAGCAAGCTATAAAACAGTAATTTTAAACAACAGCATTTGCAAACCATGACAGCCCCAAGTTGGCGGAATTCAATGCTGTGTGGGTAGAAAAATGAGAAAATTTTAAACTTCCTTCATAGATTTTTGTCAGTTCATTTTTTTACAATCTGTCTAGAATTAGAAAAGACAATTATCTTGTCGAAAAAAAGTAGCGGTCACCAACCATCCAAGTGAGTAAAATCTAATTAAAGTTAATGCAACAGCTACCAGCCCTTTACCTGTTTAGATTTCTTACTTTGTGCCACGCTCATGCATGACGTAGCATGGCATTGGAACATGAATTGCATGGGCAGTAAGGATGCACATAAACAATTAGCGCAAACATCCTTAAATAACCAACTCAAGTAGGGGAAGAAATCTTATATAGCATGCCCAAATCAGAGTGATCCCATGAATTGACCAGTTATGCATGCAAGAAACCTAGTGAATTTGACTTACAAGATCTAAGGAAAATTTAGGCTTCACCTACATTTGTACCAATTGCCACTTTTTGTTAAAACTGAAAACTGCTAGAAAGGTGCTTTCTATAATACTTAAATGGCAGTTGTCCCTACCCTTTTTTATACTTCAACTCGTGTTTTCCTTGCTACCCTTTCCTATACTTCGTGAAATCCCTACCCTTCCATATACTTCAACTCATGAAATCCCTACCCTTTAATATACATGCAGCCTTAAAAAGGTACCCCTTTCGGGCGGAGCATCCCCGTATAGCCCATTATTGGGAGTAACCCCCCCCCCCCCCCCCCTCCCCCCGGGATAGTTAACTCAATGGTTGTTTGCACGTCGGCAATGTTGGAGTTCAGAACAATGAATCTATGATATTGTCATCCTTTGGGAATGAAACTCTATTTTAATGCAAATAATTTGTATTGTTTTTGACCCCCAACATGGCCGACATGCAAACCACCAATATAAACGGGGGGTGACAACTCTAAGAAGGCCTGTTTCGGGAGGAAAACAAAATTCTTCCGGGAATCTGAAGATTTTGCCGGGAATCGGGAGACTCGAAAAATTTTCGGGGAAACATGAGATAATGCTGTTAAAATTTCGGGAAGTTTGAAATTTTTGCGAGAATGTCTCCGAAAAAATCGGGAAGATATTCCAAATTTTCGGGACAACTTTCAGTTCCACACAGTATTGCTCAAACAGCGTTTGTTAGAGTTGTCACCCCCCGTAATATAACTTAGTTCATACAGAAATTAGGCAAACTGAAGACTAACGATATGCTCATGTTTTAAACTCCTTACTTTCACAAAGTACTGTGGAATATCTTTCAGAGATGAAGCCCACTCTGGCGGCTCGTACGGGTGCAGTTGCGTGAGCATTTTACGCCTCGAAAATGCCCCTACTCGCTTCCAAACAGTTGCAGAACGCTCAATTTGGCGATGCCCTTCAAATTCGTCCCCAGGGTCTTCTCCGTTTTAATGGCGGGGGCGGGCGGTAGACGTTTCTGTGACGTTTTCACGACTAAAATGTCAAAAAGTATTTGTTTATTTCGACGCTGTGCCTAATTAAATTATCGACGTTTCGGCAATGCTGCCTTCTTCCTTCAAGATACAAAACTGTGTTTAAAATTCCCTTGAAAATTATTATAGTTTACGTGTGCGGCGAAACCGCGAGGGGAATGGAGAGGAGAAAGAGAAAAACCGCGGTCTTTCTCCCCTCGCGGCTTCGAGGCTCGCGAATTCAGCATCGCGCGCGCCAACAAAAAAAACGCCAGCTGCGCATGCTACGGACTCTATGGCCTCTTACAGTGATGCCTGCGCCATTTCAGCGGAGAAGCCCTGGTGACAAGGTCGGTGAAAATATTCAACGGTCAGATGACATCAACGTGGTAGCAGCCGCAGCTAGCAGTAGCAGTAGCAGTAGCAGTTATAGTGGTGTCAGGGCCGGGGTGGGGTCAGGGGGTTCGTCTGACCCCCCCCCCACCACTCCTCTCCCCCACCCCCCCCCCCCCCCCCCCTAGAGCCTGAAAAGGTCCGGCAACTACCGGCAAGTTTAATTTCTGCGTCGTGTGGACCTCTGCATTCAAAGGTTTTTCTATGAGTGATACCAGGAGCCATGGCTTTGACGAAGGGCTAACGCTCAAAACGTCAGCTTTTGAATGACTTTACGGTGGCCAATTTACATCATCAACTCAGTTGAGAAAACCAAACGAGCTCAAATTGACTTATTGATCAGTCTTCTTTTGTAAGAGTTATTCTTCAGAAGGAAGCTTTCCGATTCCGGGCCCCATAAACCACATGGCTAAAATAGATAAAACTCTAAAACTGTGAAACCAATTTTTTTTGTTTTATTGTCTTCTGAAAAACGTCAATATTTTCGAGTACTATTCCTTGCATGTCCTTGGTCCGGCACTCAGAACACGGACGTTACTCGAAACACAAATATTGGATAGAAATAAAAACAATCTCTTTTGTACTGAACACTGTATAATCCCAAACGTTCAAGCAAATTTTAGTTGATCTTGGATCAAATGAAACCAAGAAATCAGGATTTCTTGTCGAAACATAATCATCTCCACGATCGTGACGCAAACGTTAAACGCAGGCGTGCTTACCGCTGTACAATAAAAGGCATAACCTTTTTCAAGTATTTGTAGCACACTTAGTTTACAGAAAAAAAAATCAATCAAATATATCATGGATAATAAGAATCAATATTAAAATACTATCCAAAATCAGCAGTCTTTTGACAAGTTCGGTATTTGTTATGTGGAATAGTAATGACTTGGATGAAGTGTATGATGAATATAGACCAGTTTTCAAACGAGTGTCGCAAAACCAAAACCAAAGTAATTACTCTGGCCAATCAGAACAGACCAGATAATCCAATGAACCAATCAGAACTCGAAGCAAATACATGTAGCCGGCGCCAAGCGCGGGAAAACGCGTGAGAGCAAGTCACGATTGGTTTTGGTTTTACTTGATTGGTTGAGAAAGTGGCGTAAGATTTTTTAGGGACTCAAAATATCAATTACATGATGGTCTTTACAATAGGCCATTTTACTGATAGCGTCATTTAGTACAACTACCGGAATCATTCACTTTTTGTTATGTCATGTTAATTAGGGCTATTGTTATTTTAGCTCTACTGGGATTACAAAATTGAAATACGGAAGAAAAACGAATGACGCCATCGTGAAAATCGCCTGTTCAGGAACTGATCATCTTAAAACTAAAGTGATATCGCTTGATGAATCAACAAATTCTCCGAACCAACTGAGAAATGTATGTATGTCCGACCAATAGCCTGGGTAATTTGTCACTACGAGATACTTAACACGCAAATTCATTTCAAACGCGCATGCGCAAAATATGACACTTAAAATTATTTGCCAGAAAGGTGATTCATTTGCTTGGAGTGAAATAGTGCAAACGAGAAGTCTAACAAACCATCCATCTGCAAGTAAACCATCAAACAGAAACTTTAAGAAGGTTGGTGTAAGAAATGTTGTCCCACAAGAGTGAAAATGTAAGAAAAGAACCCAATATATAGTAAAGTATACGCGTAATAAAAGTTGCGCGGATGAGCCTCACTGGTGTGGGGTGCAGGCTTCAAACCTGTAGCCGATTAGCGTCGGAGCGGTTCAATTCCGCCTTCTGCGCGCCATATTTTGATTATTTTATCCATTTTATGACCGTGCTTTAAGAAATAAGAAAGTATTAAGTATAATACTTCTCTTGTTAAAAAATAATGTTGCCTGTTTTGTTTTGTAGGTTTTTCATGTAGAAACGAATTGAAAAATTACACTGTTGACACATACTAAAAAAGACACTGCAAACTGTCTTCAAATGTTTTTTTTATTATTTCCTTTATGATCCCCTTAAAATAATTCTTACGTGGTACAACCACATGTAACATGAATAAATGTAAGGGAATCTATTTATTTTTCTGCATTTGAAAACAAAAACTATACAGCGAGGGAACAAATGAAATTTTGGCAAATCTCAAAAGATGAACAAGCACTTGCACCATCACTTGCACTTGCATCAGCAATCGAGCGTTCTGTTCGATGCAAATGAATATTTTGCTGAAGTTTTGCACGTGCATATGAAACTTGAAAACAATACTCGTGAATAATGAGGACGCTCCCTTGTAAACACAAACTCTGCGGGAAAAAATTGGTACATTGGAGGCCCTATTTTATTGCCTTGCATGCCTTCAATGTCCTTGACACTTGCAGGCCATATAAATTGATGATTAATCTCGAGATTGTCAAATTAAAAAAAAATTATCTCGCAGTTTCCAAATTATCGTCACATTTGCAGGCGTAGACCAAATTACATACAAAAATGGCAACAAGAGCAGCTGAACGCACGCTAATCAAATCCTTCTTTCTCGCAATCGGCCAAAGCAACCCCCTCACTTTTTCACACACCATTTCAAATGGAATTAAACTACTATGAGATGAAACTACATTCTCATCGCGCATCGTTTTCTTTAGATATAAGCCAACTATGTCGATAGTATGTTTTTCTCTGTATTTATAATCCCCAAAACTTCATCCCTAAAAATTTCAAAAACGCTCTGATACGTTTCTTTCAAACTTTCTCCAGTTGAAGTCCATGGTCAAATCAACTAGTCCTCTAGCGGGTTTTTCAAAAATTTCTCTTGATCTAGAGAAACTCCGCAACTTGTGAATTTCGGAGGATCACCATTTCGTTGCCATGGAAGCACCGATGTAAACAAATCCTATACTCCCATAAAGTTCAATGTACTGTGTGTTTGCATGCAAAGTGGCTTGACTTTTTATACGCTACAACAAAAGATATGGCTCATTAAAATTGAAAGGGTGTGGACTTGAGAAATGGGTACGAGCCTCCTTAACTACACTTGAACAGTGACCTTTTGACTTGAAAATGAAGCCAGGATGACTTCGAAACGTCGTTTCGTTTCGCTTATTTTTATTATAAATTGTTTTTTCTAAATCTTTACTCATTAGAATCTGTTATTTATTTGTTTATTCATTCAGCATGGCAGAGGATCATTAATGTCTCCCCAACAGAAAACTTGATTTCCTCCCTGAGCAGACTGCGAGCTTGTTATCAGGGGATCCATTCTACCATCATACAAACCAAACACCCCTCCTACGAACAAAAAACAACAACAACAATTAAGTTAACTCACTGTGTTGCTAAAACCATTGTCAGTCAGTTATAATTGTGTTTGATATGGTGTTAAGGTAAACGTTTTGCAGTCTCGAAATATTTTCATTTTTACATCACTGGTGATTAACAATAAAATTTCCCAAACGTTTGCACGTGTGCTGCGGGCATATTTTGCAGAAATGAATGCTTAACCATTTCACTCCAAAGTCAATTATGACAATCTGATTTACCCATCCGACTAAGCTGCCTAAAACGTGAAAACATTTTAAGTCCCTTATTTATGAGACGCGGGTTACGAATGGTTCACGGATCAACTACTGCCTTTACCACTTGTTTTGGCAACCAAGCCTGGTGAACCTAGAGCTCACAACTGTCGGAGCTTAACCCGGTTTTAACTACTCCCCGCAAGATGGGATGCTAGTGCATCGCAAGGTTACCCCCAGCATTATGTCGTCGGTACCCATTTATACACCTGGGTGCATGAAGAGAGACAGTGCATGCAAAGCAAAGTTTCATATCTAAGGAAACAACACGACGGCAGAGATCAGGCTTGAACCACCGACCTTCAGGTTGAAAGTCTGATGCGCTAACCACTACACCACCGCGCCTCCACAACCAGTCAGAGTATCATTATATTATAGAGCAGTTTTCAATTGATGAATTGTGATTGGCTAAAAAATCTCGCGCCACTTTCTCGACCAATCAGAAGCAAAACCAAAACCAATCGTGACTTGCTCGCACGCGTTTTCCCGCGCTTGGCGCCGCCGACGTGTAACTGCTTCGAGCTCTGATTGGTCATTGGATTGTTTACGACTGCTGTGATTGGTCAGAGTAATTATTTTGGTTTTGGTTTTGCGACAGTCAATTGAAAACTGCTCTATTATAATTGAGCAATGATGTCTTGTACCTGTGTGAACGTAGAGTACTCGTTTTCCATTGAATCTCCCAGGATTATTTTCCATCTCTGTTAACATCCCTCTAATTGCTTTAATATTGTACACTGGGTCCACAAATACTCCAGTAGTTCTCGAGATCTCAACTACGTTTTCTGCAGTGAAAGACACAATCAGCTGGGCTGAGTGGTTTACGGCAAATAAAAGAATACTGTGATTCTAGTTACGGTACACAAGCAAAGTCATGAGGCACAGGCCACCATTTTGTTTCAAACATTTTCGATTCTTATACCAAAAAAATGAAATGAATGCAAAATGCAGACTTTTTACATTTTGTTTTGGTCAAGAAATGGTAAATCTTGCCTAAAACTGCTTGGGATGATGTCGATCAAATGTCAATTAATTAATGCATGATATGATCTTCCAAAGTTTTGTAAGATACTTACCTATATACTAATCGTAATTATTTTATCCATTAAAACATCAAACAAACAACTCCACAAGAAAATACTACTCCATTGCTTTCATTTGAATGGTCACACTTTTATCCACAGTCTCAAAAGTTGGAACCACCTTGTACGGGATAATAAACAGTACCACAGGAAAGTACTGCTCAGTAGCTTTCATTTGAATGGTCACACGCTAGGATTTCATCCACAGACTCAAAAAGTTAGAACCACCTTGTACAGCATACTTAACGGTACCACAGGAAAGTACTGCTCAATAGCTTTCATTTGAATGGTCACACGCTAGGATTTCATCCACAGAGTCAAAAGTTGGAACCACCTTGTACAGCATAATAAACAGTACCACAGGAAAGTACTGCTCAGTAGCTTTCATTTGAATGGTCACACGCTAGGATTTCATCCACAGACTCAAAAAGTTAGAACCACCTTGTACAGCATACTTAACGATACCACAGGAAAGTACTGCTCAATAGCTTTCATTTGAATGGTCACACGCTAGGATTTCATCCAAGACTCAAAAGCTAGAACCACCTTGTACAGCATAATAAACAGTACCACAGCAAAGTTCTGCTCAGTAGCTTTCAATTGAATGGTCACACTTTAGGATTTCATCCACAGACTCAAAAGATAGAACCACCTTGCGCAGCATAATAAATAGTACCACAGTAAAGCACTGCTCAATAGCTTTCATTTGAATTGTCTGACTTCATTCAGAACCACAATAATACCTGACTAAAGGTTTGAATCTGGGACTGAAAGGGTAACATTAAAGGGCAACTCCTGGCTAGAATGTACATTTTTTAGGAGAACCTTCCAAATGCTTCCCTAATTATGTAGCAAACAAAAAATGCTACTCGAGAAGCTTCTTTAACCGCGAATTTCCAAGTTAAAACGAGTATTTCACGGCTCCACTGAAAGTCCGCCATGAACGCTTCGATTTGTTGATCACGTGATAATACGTCACAGGTGTGGAACCGACAGATGAACACAAACATGTCTGACTCTAGCTCTTCGAGTGAAAGCTCTTCGTCTTCTTCTAATTTTTCTGATTTCGAAGAAGCTTTCCAAGGCGAAATGCCTGAAAATGCAATCGATTCTTTCGCCGACATTCTGCCTTGGCGTTTTGAGCCTCCAGGAAGGTCGTCCGAGCCTCAAGAATCGGAAGAAAGTATGCGAGACGTAGAACCTTCTCGCCGTCGCCGTGATCTCGACAGTGAGGAATGGTGAGTGCGTAGACGTTTTACTACCTGCGACATCACCTACTGAATTGTTAATCTTATTGGCGCTGACAATAAAAACGTTTGTTTAAGGAGACGGTTAAATTAAACATGCTTTCATTCGACTGAACTGTGCGTTTCATTTTGATGTTTACACTGTCCTCAATTTGAACCGTCTAGCAAATATTCAACAGTGAAGTTGTGTGGTTTGCTCTGACCCTACTCAAATTACAATAAGTAAAGCAGTCTTTCATTTAAATAGTTAAAAGGACGTCCTTGTATTGCATTATCTTTAGTTCGGAAGGCATGATTTCTTCATTGTTAGTGCTTGTGCCCTAAAATTATGGAATGATTTTGTAAACAGACTAGTTTTACATGACCCACATGTAGTGCGTGCTTTTAGTTATTGACATTATCTCCTTGACATATCTATTTGCAAATTCTCTCCACTATGAAAATTAAATGAATTAAGTCGTGGTTTCTTTGATTGTAAGAGAAGGTGTTCTGTAAACCACCAGCACGTACGCGTAAATGTATGTTTCGGGTTTGTTTGGTTAGTTGCTCGGCTGCTATTAAACTCGTCCTCTTGTTGAATAGTAGTCTTACAGTTTTGTCCAAATTATCCGCTCGTTAACATTTACACATGCGAAACTGTTATATATGTGGATAGGAGAAATACTAGTTTGTTTGTGATTAATGCTACTAGAATTGTATTAGTCATTTTGCACTAGGAGTGAGTGATTCAACACACCTAAAATATATTCTCTACAAAATTAATATTTTGAAATGTTTTTATTATGAGGCTGTTGAATGACTACTTATGCAGCACAAAATACCCATTTTTGAAATGCGTTCATGAAACGTGGTTTCTTCGGTTGTAAGAGAAGGTGTTCTGTAAACCACCAGCACGTACGCGTAATATGTATGTTTCGGGTTTGTTTGGTTAGCTGCTCGGCTGCTATTAAAATAAACTCGTCCTCGTGTTTCGATCATGTTGAATAGTCTTACAGGTTTTCCCAAATTATCCGCTCATTAACATTTACACATGCGAAACTGTTATATGTGTGGATAGGGAGAAATAGTAGTTTGTTTGTAAATAATGCTACTAGAGTTATGTTATAGTCATTTTACACTAGGAGTGCAGGGGCAGATCCAGGAATTTCTGTAAGGGGGTCCGGGTGCATGCCTTCCCAGAAAATTTTTCCGATTTTACCCTCTGAAATTAACGCCATTTACAGCATTCCTGAAACTCGAGGGGGGGGCGGGGGGGGGGGGGGGGGGGGGCGGGGTACGCGAATGCCGGGTGCATGCCTTCCTGGAAAATTTTTCAGAATTTACTCTCCGAAACGCCATTGCCAGCATTCCTGAAACAAAACATTGACAATCAGTCAATTTGTGGAAGTGAAACGACTACGTATAAAACAATTTTATTCTATTATTTTTATGAACCGCGAAGGAGACACAGGTCTGACACCCCCCCCCCCCCCCCCCACTCCCTGGATCTGCCACTGGAGTGCGTGCAAAATACCCAGTTAAATAGTTTTAGTTATAGTATTTTCTTGTTTTTTTTTTTTCAGTTATCATAGTTTTGGTTGTTGATGTGAAAGTTATCATTATTGATTATTATTTGTAAGGTGCCTATGTGGTAACTGCCAGCAAATGTGGCGGGAAGAAGAAAACATCTGCTGCCAAGAGGTTGATACGGTGCAACAAAAAAATTTAGAGGCGGTTGATGTTGAGCACCTTGAAGAGCCGCCAAACTGTATAGTAGATCACCCAGGGTTTCAGGCTGTTTGTCTCAATTACTGGGTATTACAGGCTGCATGACTACAATATAAGCAGCAGTACGGCTCCTCAGCATATGAGGGAGCTGACCACAAGAAAAGTAGGCACATAGCCTACAGGCAATTAGTTAGATGGTGTTGGGGGTCTCTTGGTAAAGAAATCAGAGTCCCTTTACCATCTTGTGCAGTGAATTGTATACGAGCTCATTTTCAAGAGCCTGGAAGGCCAGAAGATGATATGGTCTTTACAGGCTTCTATTATGCAGATGAGTAAACGCATGTAATGTTTTTACGATCCGATTTTATAACAATGTAATATTGCAGTATAATTTTCCCGCACACCACTGGGAGCCAAGCCAAGTGGACTGTCATGATAATAACATGGAGATAGCGACAAATTGTTACTAGATTACATAGAATAGAAGTGTAGGAAGGTCAGCAGTGGCAAATGCAACAACAAAAAAAACAAGAAATGACCGCATTGCTTATTGCACGACCATTTCCTAGCAACCCAGTGGTGTGTGAGAAATGCATTTTCCCTGTTTCTTGTTACACTCATCTGTTCAAATAATTTTCCATGAAGGCGTGGGATGGTTCCACTTTTAATTTAGTTTTTGTGATTGCATTATGAACACCCCCCGTTACATGTAAATACGTGTATGAATGGGAAAAATATATTGGATGAGTCCTTAAACTTGTTTTTTAATGCTGTGTAGATATAAAATGTCATATTTAAATTAAGGTAATGTAAATTTCTGTGCCTTCAATTCACCACATTCATTGAACTTTTCAATCAACCAATTGATTTATCAACCAAGCAACCACTCAGCTTTAGCCGTTAGAAACTACTAGGAGTGAAATCTCATTTAATTCACAAGGCTGGAACGGTTATATCTGCTGACGAAGGTCGCAATTGCCTCGTCTCTGTCAGGCCTTTGTACCGTTGCAGCAAGGGGTGGCGGGGTATTGACTTGCAGATTAGACATGTAATCCTTTAGGGCCCTCGAGTTCTGTTCGTAGCCAGTGAAGACTTTGTTTATGGTGTTGGAGCAATAACCTATTGATGGATATGAACTGTATCAGCATACTGTTAATATGTAATGGTCTGACTGTTAAGTACATTTGCCCAGATACAGCAATCAGTTTAATTTCTCACAGACTATTAAAAAAAAAATCAAAACAGGTATTCCAAGGGTGGGGAAATGAAATGGTTGTTTTTGTGTGTTCAGGGGTGATCAGCAGGGTGGATAATGCAGGGAGATAGTCCAATAAAAACTGAATCGTACAAATGCACTTATAGTGCATATTTTTCAAGTTCACAACTGTTAGAAAAGTGCAATGTCTTTCTCTATAGGAGCACTGAAAGATTTTGCACTCTTTACCCACCATAGGTTGCTTTTGTTTTGATTTCCCTCACTGCATGTCCTCCTTGTTTTGCTTTTGCTTTTGGAAACCGGATCGAAAAGCGTGGTCTGCCATCAACTGTTACTGCCTGCATCCTGTCAGCATTCTCGTTGTAATGAAGAGCAGAAAGGCACAATCTATGTATAAGTATTTTGTTTAGGAAAAGTAAAATGATTAGTAAAAAAAGAACTGCTACATGTAAAATGTGGAGTTTGTAAACAATCAAATCAAGAAAAGGATAACAATCAGAGAAAGAAAACCTTGTGTACATTCCCCAATACGAGAAAGCAGTATGTTTGGGAACGAAGTGGATATCCAGACTATGCTTAGCTTCCAGCGCCGAAGTTTGATACTTCGGGGACAGCTGTGAAACGTCCTTTAGCAACTGAGGCTTGGTTACTAACTCCTCCAGTTTGACAGCAGCAGTTGAGCCTGTAGAAACAAATGGAATGCAATTCAAGACTTATGTTAATCTCATATTTAGCATGGGAAGTATACATACAATTCTGAAAGAATACTCAAAAAGGGTCGTGTTTGTTTATTGCTTGAGTATAGCTCAGTTTAACGATGTTTACTGTTTACTTGTATCTTTTTCTTGGAACAAAGAAATGCATCTTTATAAGTATGTTATCCCAATATGGACTAAAGAACATTTATCTCTGAATGCTACTGTCTTTTTTGCCCAATGACACGGGCCTAATTTTTTTTTCAGCTTGGTTTAAAAAATTAAATGACTAAAGTATTTTTCTTATGACCCTGGTAACAGCGCACTTACCAGGCTGAAGCCATAGTCGATCTTTCGCATCCCCCTCTAGTTCACCATGACCACACTCGGGGTATACGTCACTGTCTGGATTGGCGTGGATGTTCTGGATGTGGAGTGGTAATATTCTCTACTTCTCTAACATCATGTGGGCGTTTCCATCAGGTGTTGACGCCGCGCACCAGTACATATGGTTGGAAATGGACTGGCGCCACTGACCGACATCTTTACACTCTTTTTTCTTGGCCAATTTATCAATCTTTTTACTCAAGCCTATTATATTTAGCCAGAAAAAGTTAAATATAAGTTTTGGATCGCGAGGGGGGTGGTAGTAAATGCAGTATGTGGAATTCAAACTCTGGCCCGTTTATGTTATTTTCATCGATAAGTAATGTCTCGTAAATGGCATGTTTTATAATAGAGGTAATCCGTTACCTTTCGATACGTGCCATATGTCGAAAAAGTGACAAGTGTTGGGCAAATTCCTTCGAATCCACGCTGTGTTTTGCTTGTGCCGGTCGGTGATGATTTCGGCTATGTCCAGTCCGGCATTAGAAATCACTTGAACTCCTCGAACCAAACCCTCGTGCTCCATCCAAGCACTGTTTCGGACCTCATTGCTCTTAAAAAAAGATCAAAACGTGTCATTAGTTATCGTCAGGTCACCACATTCAAAAGGATTGCTTAACGAATATTTCCGCCATCCTTCAATACTGAGAATTTGCCGTAAATGTAAAAATGTAAGAATAGCTTAAATAAACATAAAAAAGGAATCGAGTAAAACCAATCCTGTACTAGATGACTGACCTGAACAAGTTGGAAGTCCACCACCCTGTTAATTTGCTGTTCAAGTAATGTGAACGAACCGAATTTTGCAGAGTAGCCAGGGGAGTCACACCTTCCATCACCAGCCAGTACCAACCCATTTTCCTTACCAGAAAGGCTATCTAAGAGTTCCTGTTGATTTTCTTTCCATTGCTGCATGTATAATGACAGGATTGACGTAGGAGCTGGTGTGGCGGTAGTAGGTACTTTCAGAAATGCTAGCCACATTCATGATGTTTAACATCCTTAAGGTTTTCGCAGCAGAAGATCCTACAAGAAAATAAAAAAAGTAATTCGACTGTCACAGCGCGAAGCCCATTGAAACAAGTATACTAAAATAAATATTTTTTTGTACTACAATTTGGGATGAATGACAGCAACCAAATTTTTTGGTTGGTTTGTCAGTTTATTACTGTATCTGATTACTTATCTAGACTAATATAGCTATCGACACACTCACCCGTAAGTAGAATGGACGAAGACAACAACAAGTTTCCAACAGGCATTTTCCCGTTTGCAAACGGTTGGCTGAACCACACGTCGGTGAAACTGCATTTTTCGTCGGTGCACCAGTATTGTATTTTCACCATTGTGCCAATTTCTTTAAGTATGCCCGCCTCTGCGGGTCCAGCACAAATAGGACAAGAGGAAAACAGGCTAAGCAATTTTCTCTCGAAAACAATAAATTTCCTCTCCTCGTGGGGCTTCACTCTTTGTTCTTGTCCAGGCGACCTATGTATAAATATTGACAATAATAAATGTTATAGAATTTTTAACAAATCGGCTTAGTAGTAAAAAAACACAGGCAATTAAATGCGTCAATACTTGGGTTGTTCATTGCATGCGAAGTTACTAACATCAGTCCTCAAATGAATCATGCCTTGTGTTGTTTTAGCAAACATTTGCGAGAATTAATCACAAAAAAGATCAAGATTAGCCCACAGTAAAAAATAATTAGTCAATTAAAACCAGGCAAATACGTTAACTTGAGAGTATTTCCGCGAGAAATATTGCAAGTAAATTGGGAAGTATACAAGATGGAAAGCAGTTATGAATTAAGCAACGCTTGCATTATTCGCTCAGTTACGTTCTTACTGTTCTGTTTTTGTGAATTCCTTTTCATCGTCGCCGTCGTCTTCCTCTGACTCTAGCGATGGATTATAGTCCTCATCGTCTACCTCAAGGTCCTCAAACGGCTCTTCTACGGAATGCACCGGAACTAGCAGTTTAAGTTCTTTCTCTTGGTTGTCCGTCGGGTTAGTAGATGACAGCAGTTTCAATGGAGGAAGATTTGCGAGGTTGCACTGAACAGCACTGTCGAAGACTGTATGTGGCTTTGGAGAAATTTGGGTACCTATTAAAACAAATGCATAGACAAGACTGGCAATCAATAAATGTTTCTCTGGGTACCCCCCTCCCCGGGTAAATTTCTACGATCGGTTAAAAGATTACAGCAAAACCTGTTGTGTGCATTATTAGTACGCATGAGTCAATACCTTTACTGCGGCAGATGGGGCGGCGAAGTCCTTTTTGGGTCCCTTTGTTTGCTTTCAATTCACGAGACGCCGGTGTGCTGTTTTCATGCTCACCCACAGCAACTGGCACCTCTCGAGTCTCACTATTGCTACTTGCTGATTGGGTTTTCTGATCAGTTGTTTTCGCTGTCGCGCGTTCCCGCTCGTGGGCGGGGTTCCCACTATTAACACTTGTTGATGGTTGTTCTTGATCATCCGTATCCTTTGTTTTACGTATCTTTTCAAACTCTGTTACTAACTATTTCAACCAAAAGAAATTATTGTCGGTGACAGCAGTCGATAGCAAGAGTTAAGGATCGATAGGAAAGACATGACAAAATGATAGCATTCCAAAAGTAAATAAGCTCCCTTGAATGTTTTATAATATTACTCGACCTATGCGCAGTTAGTTTCGACAAGGCCCGGCTGGTTCTTTTTGGTGTGGCGTATCCTTCAAGTTCTTCAGATTTATTTTCCTCGACCGTTTTGGACGTCGACGAAGGACGTTTTCTTTTCAGTAGACGCGCTTCATGCAGTTGCTCAGGTGTAGGATTTGCCTGAATTGTGGGGATGGCTGTATTCTTCAAAACAAGTTTTGAAGAAAATCCGGCGATTTTCGCGCCCAATCCTTCGTAGCAGTCCGCAGAAAAATGCGAACTACAGATATGGCCAGAGCCCTGCCTCCAGTTATCGTCTCTTTTCGCTAACACAAAAGTAATCCACTGGCGTCGTCTTGTTTCATCGGTCGGAAACTTGTGCAGACTAACCCCATCTGCGTTGGTTTTGTTGCAAAACATTACCACGCAGCGTTTGCCAGGTTCCTTCTTTTTCTGCACTTCTTTGGGCGTTTTCATCCCCCGCGTTATCCATTACTATTTCTACAAGGGCGATTTTTTAAAGGTCAACGCAGAAACGTACTGAGTTAATCGTAGCGTGACACGCTATACACTCCGCAGGTGTTCGTGGTCTCAATACAACAGAAGCCAAGAGCTGCCACGCAGGACTTTTTATTACTCTCTTCCTTCGCACGATATAGCCTTTTATGGTCCTTGAAATTTCCCATCAATTCACATGATTTAATGCGTGATGCCTTGTTTCGTAAGAGTGAAATATAATCCACCACAAACAAATCTAAAACACGCTTTCAAAGGTTCTTAAATTAATAACTCCCGTCAAAATTTCGCAAGACTGTAATAACACATTTGACTGGGGTTATACATTTCTAAATAAAGAAGGAAAAATTACATAGGAATAAGTTTGCCGTTTGCCATGTTTGCGTTGACAACGCACAAAAGGTCAGGAAATCGGATCGCTTATAGTCTGTTTGGAACGAGTTGATTTCGCATATAAATCAAGAGATTACTAGCAAATGAAGAGTATCACAGAACGAAGTCACAGACCCTTCATAATTTATTATCTATTCCCGAAAAAAAGTACTCTTTATTCCAATATGAATAATATAATTTTTGTACATTTTCTGACTTCAAAGTGTCAATGGATCTGAAGTCGTGACTGCTAGCGCTTTTATATTTACACAAACGCGAAAATATTATTTACATCACAATTTATGTATTTTCGTATTAAAGCTCTGGTAAAGTACAGTAATTAACACACTACCGTTTTATCCTAAACATTATGCAACGGTACTGGTCTTTTCGTCCTTCTTTATTCTGTAAAGAAGCTTGGTGTACATGTACACGCGTTTTTCTCTCAGATTGTAAGCAATATTGGCAATCTGCCTTCCACACCTGTGACGTAAAATCACGTGACCTAGCTAAAATCCGAATGTTTTCAAAATGGCCGCCAAATGCGTGTTAAATGAAAATTCGTAGTAAATTCATTTTTGCCGACATATTGAAGATTTTACCTGAGAAAGATTCTTCATGGTATAAAGAAACCATAGAAAGGATAAAAAGTTGGGGTAATTTTCCCGAGAGTTGCCCTTTAAAAACCCACCTAGTTCATCTTGAGTTGACAGAGCATAACCCCGTCCTTTGTACCCATCAATAATATCTATAATATCTTCTGCTTGAACATCAACTCCCCCTGCCCTGAGGTCTTCATTGATTTTCTTGTAAAAATATGCTGCATCATCACACACATTAACACCATGGCATCTAGTAAGATGGAAAAAAACAACAGCAAAATCTCAGTGCACAAGTGGTGATGTACTAGACTTAAGCTCTCAGTTGACCAACAGATCGCATATTAGGACTGAAAATATAGAAATCTTGAACATGATCTTACAGGATTAAAAAAGCATACATGTATATCTACCGGTATTTCAGAAATACAGTTTTTCCTTGGATTAATGCTGAAATTCTAGTATTTCAAAACTATACATGTATCAATCTGAACATTACGGGGACCATAGAAATTTAAAGATTTACTTTTTGCACATAATTTGTTGTTTTTCAAATTTTCCCCACCTGGGGGACAGCCTTGCAACTCCTTAATTCAATTTGCAACTTCTACTTTCAAAAGTTGTGAAAACGCTATAATCATCAGCATGCAGCATATATCAAAGTGCCCTCTGGGCTATCTCCTGTAAGTTTTTCCCATCATGCAATGCTGTCATATTATGTCCGAATGTTGTTTTTGATGTTGCAATTGGACATTTAGGTTATAGTGCGTGGTTTCTTGAGTTCAGTTTCTCTTTTGACAATTTTGTTTGTATGTAATTGGTAATGGTTATGCAGTCTTGTGTCTGGAGCAAATTTCAGTACTTTCAACCCGTCTGGATTTTCACCTGGTTTATTATCAAGAGCTACATACAAACATTGTGTTACTGTTGCCTTCCCTAAACCCGCGCCACTACTTAAAAAGTGTCAATTGCTTCTCGTCGTTTTTAACAGAGAGTAACATATGGTAAAAAAAAAACTCCATTTGTTCTCTGTTCAAAGAATGAACAAGTTCTTTATAACTGTTATCATCCATACGATTAATTACCAGCTTTTCATTATCATTATTTGCTGTAGACTGAAAAAATTCCAGCATTACTTAAAAGATTGTTCCCTTGGTGATTGTTATCTAAACATGGGTTAAAACAACCAAACAGTTCACTATATTGTGTTTCTTCACTTATATCCTGCTCAACGTTACGTTGAGCAGGCAGAGCTACAGTATCTAACTGATCACGTTCCTTATTTTCAGGATCTCCCATGGCTTTTTCTTAAGAGTTCTCCTTTCTTTCCTTTCGAATATAACACGTTTTACTTGCTGAAATCTTATTTTCACATGGGATAAGCATCAAGAGCTCTCTGCAATTAATCTTCAGCATCCTTTTTATTAAACATAACTAAATGAATGATTTAGCTTTCATTCTGCGAAAAAGTTTCATTCCTCCTTTCAAGTAAAATTCTTTACAACTTTGTTCTCTGTTTTCATTATTGGGATCATCATCAATCTTCGTCAAAATCTGTTTCAGGTGGAAATTTAGTTCTTGTAAACTTACTCAGTGTTCATCCCCTCATCTTAACTTTTGTTTTAATGTCACTGTTAACAAAATACCAGATATATTAAAACCATCGATAGGAAAAATCTAAGGACTATCCGTACCACAATTATCTCTTTAAGCAGAGACTAAATTGGGCACGAATCTTCTGACCAAATGAACCAAAATGAGGCCTAAAAAAGTTAAAAGCAAAAATGAACTAAAACCCCGAACCTCACTGAAATCTAACTGTTTGACACTGGTTTGTTTGACCTGGAAAATCAACCTGATGACAGTATTGCAAAACTCTGCTTAATCATTTCTAATGATATGGCTCAAGAAAAAAAAAACAGGTTTGTTTAGTAAGATTGATTCTTTCTGTACAAACTTCAATATTGAGAAGACTGCGATAAACTTAAGCATCCCATCTTTTTTCTTGTCAAAGGCAAAACAGAATATTTTTACACGTCTAAAAAATCACCAACTCAATCTAATTAATGCAAATAAAAAAAACAAATTTTATTCGATCTTTAAAAGTGAAACGAAATACTCCGATTTAATTAACCATATCCTGAACATAGAAAAATTACCTCTAAATTCAGTATAGGAAATCGTACCTTAAGAATTGAAAATGGTCGAATTAAGCCCGGTTTCCATATGATCGCTACGATCGCTACGATCGTTGCGATCGCTGCGATCGCTGAAAAAAATAGTTCAGCGATCGCAGCGATTGATGGTTTCCATATGATCGCTGCGGATCGCTACGATCGCTGAGAAAGTGAATGAAGATCGAGGGGACCTGTGTCTGACAATATCGCTACGCCTCATTCTTGAAATTCAACTCAGCGGCTGTGAATTGTTTTTAAAATTTGATATAAAGACAGTCGTATCTTTGCACTTTTTCCATAAAAAGGTCCAAATCGCACCCTTTGAGTGGGCGTACGCAGTGCATCTTGGTATTTTTGCTGTCGCTGCGATCGCTGGAGAGTGGTTTCCATATGATCGCTACGATCGCTACGATCGCTGAGATAGAATCACAGCGATCGCAGCGATCGTTGTCGCTGCGATCGCTGTGATCGCTACGATCACTGGCTGCTGCTTTTGTCACTCAAGCAATGAAAACAAGAACAAACTAGACGCTTTATGAGCGTAAACTGGGCTACCCGTATGTATTTATACAAATCGAAGCCTATTCAGTTTAATATACTTACTGCTCTTGATGAAAAAAAAAAGGCCTTTATCTGAATTTCCTGGTGGTTGTTATTAGTTTTAGTTATCTTGTATCTAGCTAAATTTATCTTTGTAACTGGTTTGTGTTTCCGACTCTTGAAGCCGTGAATCTTTTGTTTATTTTGCCTGCTCCGGACCCGGGGTCAAAGCAACTTTTCGAATTGAAAGTTTTGACATATTCCCGCCATTATCATAATAAAAAATTGAATAAAACTTGTCAATTTAATCAAAGTTAACGAGAGAATTGATAATTCTGGAGGAGAAAAACAAATTTAGCCCTTTGAATCAAATATACTTTTTCAGTTGTGGTAAAAAATTTTCGAAATTTGCATAATGTCAAAAGTAATTTGAAACCTTTCAGTAACACAACGTGACCATTTCATAAAACATAAGTTTTATTCCTCTATATCTGTAACACAGAAAAGAAAATTAAATGAAAAAGTGATCCCTTTTAGGTTATTTTCGCCCGAGAAACATTCACTAGCGCAAGCGAAACTCATGATGACTAGTTTCTCAGAAACAGTACAGCATTCGATGGAAAACAGCAACGCGATTGTTTGACAACGAGAAATCTGAGAACACGTGCAGTTTACATCTTATAATGGTGGTGAATTTTTCGCAGCTGAAGTTTTTGTTGGCTGTTCTATCCCTCTTCAACCTGGCGAAATAAAAATTCATGAAAGGCAATCAATCGAAACAATTGAGAAATTCATTGAACACGGTATTTGAATTTTATAGTTTCGGTTTCTTTCCGCTTCAAAAGCGCAAGTGCTGTGCCGAGAGTGAGCGAAACGATCAGGCTTCGTTCGTTGTATTACAACAAAATACTTTTTAAAAAACATTTCAATAACTGCGAAAAAGGATTGAGATTGAAGACACTGAACTCACCGACAGCTGAGGCGAAACGTCCCAGTGTATGTTTACGTTCTTCTTGCATTGGAGAGTATGGTAGGGGGGCTATCGGAATTGTGATTTTATGAACAGGGGGGTGTCATAATTGCAATTTTGTGTCGCCGGAGAAATCCAACGTAAACCTAGACTGGTCTCCCCCTGCGGGGGGTAGCCCAGTAAAAATAGTCAATAGTACTTGTGATTGTTTTACAATTAATAAATGAATTTAATTTAATTAATTATTTTTTTATTCTAGATTTCTTTATTGTAATTTAAGTAATTTTAATTTCCTTACTTATTGTAATTGGTTCGGTAATACCATGTATTTAGAAATGGGAATACTGAAATAAAGTTGTTGCCAGTGTTGTTGTATCGTTTGACATTTTGAGCCTAATTTTGACAAGCGTAGGTTTGAGCCTTAAAAATTAACAGAAGTTGAACAAAAATCAAAAGGCCAACCGGCAAAATACATTTAATCCTGGCACCGTGCACTGTACGATGACTCACTAAAAATAAAATACTGTCGCTTAAAACAGTCCCCTTGATAAAATAAAATTCTTTTATTCACATCTTACAAAAGCGTTCGTGAAATTGTTTCTGATCGCTTTTACAAGCACACTTATTGAAAAGTTCTATATTTGTTTGTCAACCTACAAGGAAATTGAAAGCACCAGTTCGTAAAACCTATTGTTGTTTAATTTAGTCAGTCTCTTATATAACTTGCAAATGGGGTAAATTAACCGAGGACATTTTTAACTAAAGGGACACTGTCCCGACAGAAATATCGTGTTTTCATGATTATGGCCAGGAGCTTGCTTTAGCTTGCTTTATCATCCGAAAATAGGAAGAAAAAATAGCCAAAAGTGATGAACGCAGAAAAATATGAATTTAAAAAGACAAAATAACGACAAAATTCCACCAGAATCGAATCGAAACTTTGAATATTTCTTGACCGCATGTCACGTAATCAAACTTCTGCTTCTGTTTTTCTCCTTGAGAATCTTTTAATCCAATTTAGTTGTATATTTCGTGACATTTGGCGATATAACATGGAAATTAACAAACATGTTATTTCAACAAAACTTCATTGTAAACGTACAGCATACGATCGCATACAACCATTCTCAGTGAGCAATGTCAGCTTACCTCAAACTCTCTTTTCCCTTTCTTAAAACGTAGTGCTATAACAAAAATAATACCAAATGTCCTGAAGAAACCAGTTTGGCAAACCAGACTGGACGTACATTAAACGCATCGTAAAGGATATTAGCCAAGCGCGCTTGTAGCGTGCCAAATATCTGACCAAAGTCTACATTAGGTGAGATACGATTACATTACGTTACACTTTTTGACGCTCGATACAATGAAATATATGCTGCAACATGTTCCCAAAAAAACATAGAATTCATAATCGTACGCCTTAAAAATCATCGCTATGAAAAAGAGATATTAAACAGTAGGAATCTTACCTAACTGAAAAAAAATTTTGTCAGGCCACAAACGTGCGCTCGCTAAACAGCTTTAAGAAAAACATATGCTTCGACTCGTGTGTTCTGATATATGATGATAGCATCTAACAAAAATGCGAGAAATTTTGCTAAAAAATTATGCAATAAAAATGCAACAAGAATGTCCCCACAGATTCACTAAAAAGTCTATTAATAGTATCTAACAAAAATCTTAGTTAACTAAATCATCAACGTATGAATATATCGCTTTGTCAGGCCACAAGCGCTCGCTAAACCGCTTTCAAAAATATGCCACTCGACTCTTGTGTTGTTGTTATTGATAACATCTTGCTAACAAATATGCACTAGGAATGTCCCCACAAATTCACTAAAAAGTCTATTAATAGTATCTAACGCATTTTTTGCTAACAAAAATGCATAAAGAATGCATGTTAGCCCACATAAACTCCTGTAAGTTAAACATTAACTTACAGGAGATAAAAACGAACGCAAATCTTACTTTACTTTTGATCCAGTCAAGTAATTAGCTATAGCAATTCCTGATGCCGTCCCTCCACTGCCAACTGTCACTACGATGTCGTCAAAATCTTCCAACACATTCTGAAACAAACAAGAAACATTTTTTCTACACTAACAGATTTGATTGACAGCATAACCACATACCCGCTAGCAAAGAGGGAATTAACTGAGTTACTTTGCTTCCAGTCATGTCATGTGATTTGCCCATGTGGCATGATTGGGCTCTGCCAATAAGCATTAACTTTGCACGTGAAAACTTGCACCTCAAAAGCACATGCTCGGCAAGCAGAACACAGTTCTTCAAATCCTCAATCGCAGAACGAAAGGTTAGTTGTTGTAGACCTACATGTACAAGTGTCACAGGCCACCCACAGTAAACCTACATGTGTCACAGGCAACCCACTCATTTGAGCCTCTTTTTGACCAATTTGACCTGGTTTTATACATCTTATTCATAAATGGCGGCCGATTTATTATTCTTTTGTATTTATTTTAATTAGCCTCACTAGCCTCATTTTAGAGTATAAGTTCTTTTGAATTTTGCACATGCTAACGAGGCTAGTGAGGCTAATTAAAATAAATACAAAAGAATAATAAATCGGCCGCCATTTATGAATAAGGTGTATACTGCCATCACAAGTTAATCTTACTCAAGGGTGCCTGAATGGGATGTGGGTCTTTTTCAGGATTTTTTCAAGAATTTAGTTAGGGTTTTATAGTTAGGATTTGCCAGCACTCATTTATAAACCTGGGCAGAGAGGATCGGAGGGGTAAATGTAGAAATATTTTATTGCGAAGCAGTTTCCAATCGAGTGTCTTCAAAACAAAACTAACTGTGCAATTACTCTGACCATTCACAACAAACACAGACAATCCAATGAACCAATAACTCAACAAATATTTTTAATATTCTATAGCTACATGTAGGTATAAATTTTAACACATATTTACATATTTTATCTTTTTGTTATGCTTTCATAGTTCAGTTTTTCACGACCCCACAGGTTGTACAGCTTTAATCACTCATCATGTTTAAATAAAGGTTTTACATTACATTGCATTACAGGTAGCCTGAGCATCAAGCGCGGGAAAACATACGCAAGAAAGTCACAATGATTTAATGGTTTTACTTCAGATTGGTTGATAGTGGTGCGTATATAACACAAAGCATGGCACTGCAAAACCAAATCAATAAATATTGCAAAATTACTTTTGATACTCATTTGAAAACCTCTCTTTAGGGAAACAACATGATGGCAAAGACCAGTCTTGAACGACTGACCTTCACGAGATCCTATGTCCAATATGCACTGAACACAATCGAAAAAGAGCAACAGAATGTAGTCCCCAGAGAGTGGTACAACCTTTCCATGGGGGGGTAGTCCAGCACTTGTCCAAACGATGTCTTTGATTCGCTAAGAAAACAATAGATTTGTCCCGCTGGGATAGGGATTAGGGATAGGGGCATTGTTCAAGTGATATATTAATTGTATCGTTCCCCAATCACAGACATCGTTTGGACAGCTACGGGGTCGCCCCCATGGGGGCAGGGGGAGGGGATACAGATATGGCCCCCACAGTAATTGGCACAAGATGTTGTGGTGTCCCTGCTAACTCTTGCGAAGCTGAATAAAGTTTTTTAAAAAAACACTGGACCACAACATGACCATCTTAATGTTCAGGGATGAAACCCCTATAAAGAGTTGCCATTAAACTGGAAGCTACCAAGCAGTGCTCTAAGGTGATAAACAGTGAGTATCCCCCGCTCCCACATGAAATCAGAAGCCCTGCCAAAGACAATTAAGAAGCAATGGCGAAAGTTCCGGCTGAGTGAGTGAGTGAGCGAGCAAGTGAGCGTGCTCTCATTTGGAGCTGTTTCGATATACAGTCGGACCTCTATTAAGCGGCCACCTATTAAGCGGCCACCCTCCATTAAGCGACCACTTTCCAAAGTCCCGAATTATTTGTCAGTAAAGTGCTGCATTCAATACCTCTATTCAACAGCCACCTCTATTAAGCGGCCGCAGCCACCTTTTTGCTGTTGCAAGTTTAGTATTTATTGTATTTTTACCTCTATTAAACGGCCAGCAAATCATCTTTTCAAGCGAAATGGTGACAGATAATATGAAGGTGATAACTGATAACAATAAAAACTGCAATTTAATCTCCACTTGCCCAGTTTCATGGTTACCAGGACCTTTGCCCTATCTATCGGAAAGGCAAATGACTTGATCTTCTCGTTACAACTCTGAGCTCCACAACGGCAATCAACAGTGACGGATTATTTTAAATAAATTGTCCGTGAAATATTTTGAGCTAAAATTTTTACAGACTGTTGGAGCAAAAAAGGCCTAAGAAACTTGATGTTTTGTTACATAGATTTGCATATTTTTCTGTACCTACTCAACACCAAAAAATACTGTACTTACTGTATCTACTACATGCTCTCTGTGTTAGAGCTAGAACTTTGCACGGACTTGAAATGCCCAAATACAGGGCACTTAATTTTTTGTTTCAATGATTTTTGCATTTATCTTCACATATGTTCACTTTTCAACAAGCCTTTTGCTATATAGAGGCAATAAAATTACGTCGACTGCCATTTCTATCCAATTTATATTGTACCTCTATTAAACGACCAACCTCTATTAAGCGGCCAGTTTTCAAAGTCCCTAGGGTGGCCGCTTAATAGAGGTCCGACTGTATATAGTTTCTCACTATTTTGAAAAATTTCAATTTTGTTATTTTTTGCTTGTTCTAAGTTGATGCTTCTTAACTGGGGTCAGGAAGGCCAAATAGCATGGATGCATACAAAGTAACAGTTATAACCTGTTCCATAAGTTCTTGAAATGCTGTCAAGTAACCAAACATCCCAGTGTATGATGAACCACCTATCTCAATCAGATATGCTGAAGAACCCTGTTGCCTTCTGCCAAGATACAGAAAGAAGAAAACACCAGTGGTAAAAGACTTGGGCTTAGTAACTTTGTATAGGGTTGTAAGTTGGGGCTTATTTTTTTAACCCTTTCACTCCTAGAGTTATTTATAGTGACATGTAATGTAGTTCTAACTTTTGAGTCTGTGGATGAAATCCTATAGTGTGACCATTCAAATGAAACCTCTTCAGCAGTACTTTTGCATGGTACCATTTGTTTTTCAACTTTTACAAAATAATTAAAATGATTTTTGGCACTCTTGGGAGTTAAGGGGGGGGGGGGGGAAGGAGTGGGGAACAAGTCTTTCATTTCCACTATATTTGTTAGAATGACCTTCTGCCACCAATTAATTGTCTAGTTACTTAAATAATGAACTGATTGCGCAGTGCAGGGGAGAAGGAAGAGGGGCGGGTGGAAAGCACTGATATGGCCAAGCGGGAGGAAGGTGTGGAGGAGGGTGTGTGTTTTCTTTTCTAAATTCTATATAAGAGCTCCATCTTTAGAAAAAGGCAAAAAACAATAAATTGTTGTTCTTTATTAATTAGTTATCGGGTTCCACTTACAACTTTTCCGCCATTTTCTCCATCATCTGTTTGAGGCCCGATTTATACCGAAGCTTAGGAACAACAATAATACGGCTTCCAACCATGTGGCTTAGAAGAAGATTCCCTTTACATCCGATATCTGTAGTCTTCATATTAAATGATAAGAACAAGAGTTAAATCTTTTTACTCAAATTAAAATTAAGCAAAATCCCAAATTTCATTTTGTAAAATATGGACAAACAAACTGTGCAAGTATGTACTGATGAAGAGCTTTCATTTGAACGGTCAAACAGGACTCAAAAGTTAGAGCCACCTTGTAAGCATATGCCGGACACAGGAAAATACGGCTCAATAAGCTCTTAGTTGAATGGTCACACATGATTAATTTTTGGTTCACATGATGCAAGCTTTGCTCTTAAGATCCTGGGGGGTGGAGGTGCCTGACAGATGCTTGGGTAGGAAAGTGCAGCAAGGCTGCTCAAACCCTGACCCTGTCTCTCTGATTTTCTCACCCTGTTTGAGACAAAATTCCAATTTTTGAGACCCTGTCAAAGACATTTACAAAATAATTGTCCCACTGGCTTTGATGTAGCATAATTAAACTTGGCATCAATGCTCTGCAGGCTCTAGATATGGGAATGAAAGAGTTAAATCCTTGCTTTATAATAATAATAATAATAATAATAATAATAATAATAATAATAATTTCCTTGGAAGTGTACAAATATCGGCCATTCTTGGAACTGCGCACTTGTTGCAGAAAGTGTTGTGTCTCTAAGCTACGGGGAGTGCCTGAGGCACAATCAACATTACCCAGTGGAACATCCGGCAACTGGAGAGAATCGAATAATAGTAATAATAAGTTATAGTAATTGGACTGAGTGGAGTACAATTCAGGGAGTAATCGGGTGAGTAATTTCAAATCGGCCGAGCGCGTAGCGCGAGGACGATTTGAAATTACGAGCCCAATTACCCCTGAATTGTACGACACAAAGTTCAATTACTAATTAATCGAATCAATAACAAAATTCGAGATTAAAAAGTTTATGTGGAGTTTTTTGTACGCAAAATGTCAAGGATATTTTCTATCAGTTTGAATGCGGGAAGAAACAGCAAGAAAAAACCCATTTAAGTGCACCTGATGGACGCGCGCACAACGTAGGTGTCCAATTACAGCTATCCAATTACAAAAAGTTGTAATTGGATAGCTGTAATTGGACACCCACATGACCGCGCACCAATTACGTAAGAAATAGGCGCGCGGATGACCAATCACAATCGAGAATTTTGTTATTGATACGATTATAATAATAATAATAACTGTTTATTCACAAATGAAATGTGAAAAGGAGATAAAAGAGGTTATCCCTTTCTAGTTTATCTTCCTCCTTAGACTAGTCAAAACATGAGTAAACAAACAAATATATACATCACATTTCAAACTATAAAATAAACTTAAAATACAATAAATAATTTAATATAGCTATCAATGGTACATGTGCATTGTAATTAAAAAGTTAACATACCTGTTCAGAGCTTCTTAGAAACAAATAGCAATCCAAACCCAGTTGTCTTGCAGCGACTGCAGTGGTCCTACAATGATTGGACTGAATCCCACCGCATGTAAAAATGGTGTCACACTTCTTGTTCAAAGCATCAGCCAGAAGAAATTCCAACTTACGAACCTACAAAAGAAAAGTCAACACTCGGCAAGAATGAACAGTATTGAGCTCTAACTCACAGAGTTCAGACATAAAAATTCAACACAAGCCCAGGCACAAAGATGATACTGACATCATTATCTAGTAAGGTAGTACATGAAGGTAATACCCTTGATCTTTTTCGAACTAATGGTCTCGACTAAATCCCTAAATCTCTTCCTCCTTGCCAGATAGCTTTTGTATTGTATTCTATTGTATTCTACTGTATTGTATAGCCATTATTAATACAGTGGAACCCCGTTAATATGGACACCAACGGGACCTGCCCAAGTGTCCGTATTAACGGGGTGTCCGTATTAAGCAGGTTGTCAGAAAAAACGTTACAATTGTATTGTATCCGTTTAGCCATTATAACAATTATTTTTTAAAATATATTTATAGCGGTTATAATATGTAAAACTTTAACTAATTGATGATTTTAAGAAAAACAAATGATGTAGTAGGTAAATAAGTGTAGTGTGTAAATGTAACGTAGTAATGAATGTAGTAGTGCTAAAGTAAGAGACTTGTAATTTGTAAGTGTAATAGTATGTAAATATGTAAATTATTGCTGTAAATGATGTACTAGTGTAAATATAATAATAATTAAAAAAAAAAAAAAAAAAAAGTACATGAAGGTAAAGTCGCACACAAGCTGCAGGTGACCACAGTAATACAGCCAAAGCTTAACCAGGTTTCTGTAGCATAAAGCAACTCTAGAAGATTGCTTCACCTACCCTGGATGGGATGCTAGTCCATTGCAGGGTTACTCCCAGCATTATGTCACCAGTATACCCATTTTACACCTAGGTCAAGAGATGCAGTGTGGAGCAAAAGTTTCTAAAACAACATGACAGTAGAGAGGCCTCGACGTCCAACATGCTAATTACCACTACAACTACCCCCATGGATATAATCTGACTTATAAATTACAATGGTAATGTAACTGGATTTCCCCACAGATGCAGCAGGTCTCAACTCATCTCTGCACCCGATGGGTATACAAGCTTTAAATTTTGACAGCTATTAAAACTACAGTACCGTGGAGTTCCAAAAGAAGCAGCTCCTGTTACTTTTGGAATAAGCAGGCTTTAGAGGCCGCAACTTTCAGGTAGCCGCTACTTTCTGGTAGCGAAAATATTTGTGGTAAATTGAAGTAAAAAATGATGGTAAACACAACCGCCGAATAAGCCCTTACATGTATGTCACTTTAATTCTCTCTTTCCCATTGATTCTTCAGGAGGATTGCACGGGATCATTCGGGACAATGCCTGGTACAATACTTAGAGAATATTGGACCGGCAATCGAGCATTCTGATTGGTTGATTTTAGTTATTGGCCCTCTGACTGTCTTAGTCGTGTTATAATGACCATACCGCCCCGCTGACGCAATCGGCCTACAGAAAATAGAATCACAAGGTGACATGAGCGGGGGCCGGAAAGGTTGACATGAGCCGGTCCGGAAAAAGGCGCTCGGCCCCACTCGAGTTCAAGCGACCTTGCACTGCACGACTATTCTTGTACTTCCTAGTCATATTATAAAATACTTATTGACTGAGTTAGGTAAGGCCAGACAGGAAAATATTTGGCACACGGACCTCAAGCCAAATATTTTCCCATCCGGCCCTCCCACTCAGTCAATAAGTGCATAGTATTTTCGATTGGACTGTTATTTTTTGGGGACGTTTCTGTTACGTAGCCGGTTACTTTAGGTGGGTCGTTACTTTCGGGAATTGCTAGAAGGTCTGAAAATTAACGTTACTTTTGGGAAGCCATTACTTTCGGGGCCGCTGCTTTTGGTACTACAGTATTTTAAATGGACAAAATAAGCAGTGAATTAAGACACATTTGCTGCATGTTTCACACAATTTTTTACCTTATTTCCTGACAATGTGCTGCCAGTTAAATCATCCCTTTTGATGGACAATGAAAATTCCTTTGGAAGATTTGGGACATGCCAGGGGTGAATTGGAGTGTTCCGCTGAGCAAGCTATAAAACAGTTTATAGAACAGCTAGTACTTTCAGTTGTAGATCAGAATACAGACTGAAGTAAATAATAAATGAATGAAAATTTCTAGACAATTTCAAGAGCCCCATTTTCAAAAATGCCCAAAGGTACTTTGTAATATTAACAAGAGAGAAAAAAATAGAATCACTTATAAAATTCAAGACTTTATAGAAAAGCAGAACACTTACCCCATAAAAGCAATTTATCGACAAACTTTGGGGAAGATCATTACAGTGTGACACGTTTTACCGTGAGCACCCAACAAACTTTTTTTACAATTTAGCGGGTGTTTCTTGGTGTTGCGGAAGCCATTGTTGGTTAGCTTTTGTGTTGTGGTGTGAGCATTGTTCAGCGTCTTTTGAATCTTTTGTTTTACGTCATTTGGTGATCACACCATCCGCAACACCAAGAAACTACCAATTTAGCCAATCAGAGAGTGTGAATTCAATTGACAGGCATGCCTCCTCACAAAGTTAAGCGCAATCAAATGTAATCTTGTCGCTTCATATCTGCAGTTACGAAAATAATTAAGCTTAAGCTTAATTCTTATAAGAATTTGCTTTAGCCAAATTGGCTAACTTGTAAAAAAGTTTGTTGGGTGCTCAAGGGGCGTTCACACTGCAAGTCAGGAAGTAACTTAAACTTGTAGAATACCCAGCCACTTATTTGCATCTCGTTGAAAAAGAAAATTCTACTCTAGTTTTGCAGGATACCTTCCAAGGGTATTGTGAGAAAAAGAATCTGTGAGAAACTGATTTTATGGAAGTTTTGACTGACTAAAATTTTGACTGACAGACTGACTCACTGACTGAGATACGATTTAAGTCTTATATAAGCTTAATTTGCAAAGTCCAATGTCCAGTCTCTGGCATGGGGGTCTTGAAGGACCATTGACCTTAAAATTCACGTTCTAAAGAACAAAACGTTTGCCTGAGGCAACTGTAGTAGGTACATACAGAAGTTAGACAAAGACTAAAGAAATATAAGTTATGTTTTAAATTCCTTACTTTAACAAAGTACTGTGGGATATCTTTCAGAGATGAAGCCCACTTTGGCGGCTCGTACGGGTGCAGTTGTGTGAGCATATTTACGCCTCGAAAAATGTTCCTACTCATGTCAGCTGGCGTTCTTGGTCCATAATCACTTCATGGTCGGTGTAGTGCCTTCTTCTCGGCTTGTTTTAGTCAGCGGTCTATCAAACAACGCGGGCGCACAAAGCAACTGAAATGTAAACGGGGGGACTGGGGGAGTCGGGGGAAGGGATGCGAAAAATGTCAGGTATCCCAACCATTGACTATTCAGAAGCTACATTATTATCAGACTTATCAATGTTTTTAATATATTAATTATTTATTGATATACACTTCCCAACAGAAAAAAAATCATTTTCAAAATAACGGTTTGACTCGGTTTCAAACCATTAGGAGTACGCCGGAGCTGGGTAATAAACTCCTGGAGTAGTTGTTTCTGTAAATTGACCCTTGTATTTATGAATGAAAATCTTTAAAAATATCAGCTAAAATATCTCTTGTTCTAAAAGCTAGTTGAAAAAGCACAGAGCAACCGATAGCCGAGCTGAAGTAAAAGATTGTAGTCCGTCCAGACGCCAGTTTGCATGAGTCTGAGCATCCGACGTTTTTTCCCACCATCGAAAAAAAATTGGATGCTAGTCTTACTCACGTTCATTCGGCCAGTTGGAACTCAGGACGTGAACAAAAAACAAACGCCCTTTTACCCATTTTTCTTAGGTTTATTACTTTGATTTATTTACATTGCCTTCTCAGAAGTTTCTCGAAAATCAATTTTGCTCAGTATGCTAATGTTCATTGAAAAACCTTAGGCCTTTCTTCTTCGAGGTTACAAAGAACAAACCCCCTAAGGCTGAATCTGTTGTGCTAACTCCAAAAAATATGATTTCACAGCAAGTTAATATTAGAATAAACACAATTAACATAACTTCAGCAGTTTACTATCTTAAATACTAAAACCAAACCCTTAAAATTCGACGTTTAAACGCATGGGTTTCCTGTGTAAGGAAAAGAATTTGATAGTTAAGAAACAGTCTTCTTTTTTTGTTGACTGTTTTATCAACAGTTATAAATGAGTGTTTTCCCTAAATGAAAATAAAGAATTAATGGTCAAGGTCAATTTATTTCTTCGTTGATCAGATCTGTAGCGGCGCAAATTGCTAACTAAACCTAAAAGCATCTTTAGTTGATTACTGATCAAAACTAAATAAAATATTGATCTAATGGCCGATGGCTCGTGCGCAACATTTATCTGAGCTTCCAATGAGCAATAAAAATATAATGTTTTATCATCCAACATCATCAATAATTAATGATCATAGGGAGTTTTAGCATTGCCATCCGAGCGAGAATTACTTTTAATTCGTTGTCAGAAGAAATAAGACTGCGACTAAATCAAAACAAACTCTCCACCGTTCAAAGTATGAAATTATGCGAAAGACATTTTCAAAATACAGTGAGCGGCGAATAGCGGTTTGAATTGCTGCCGCGTCGTAAAATTGCTTTCATCAGCTCCAAGGGATGGAATGTAATATGAAAACTACTTCGAACAGAAAACAGGTGATATATTTTTTCAAGTAACATTTCAATATTTAAAACAACTAATTTCTGTAGTGAGTAGAGTCGACACGGTTAGCAATATAATCATTACCTACCATGTTGTAAGCCACGATTTAGGTTGACTTTCCATTTTTATCGCTTATACAAACCTAATATCAACTGCGGTTATACAGTTTGTGTATTTACACTGTGGAAAAGATTGTTTAATTTCATAGCAGGGTAAAGGAAAGCATTATTCTATGAAACCCGATAATAAAATAATATTTACCTTCATCTTTGCAAAAAATTCTTGACCGCATTTGCAAATTTACCAAATCGCGTTTCAGTTTGAATTATCTAATTTTTAGATGCAAACGCCGGATAATCCTACACAGTTATAACTTACCGACAACATAAGAACTAAATTGTAACTGTTTCCCTGTAGATGTTTCTTTTTGTTGTTTGGAAAGAAAAACTTCTCCTGTAATTGAAAACGTATAAGAAGTATATATATGTTACTGCTGGGAGCATTTCGGAAGAATACTATCCTAGAATATACAGTCTGTATTTAGTCCTCGTAATGTTGGATTACTCTTTAATATGTAAGATTTAACTGAACGAATTTAGTAATAGATAGGTGGTTGAGCTATATATAAATCCAAATATGATTGCACCAAGGTACTGTAAACCAACTCGAAGGACTACGGCATTTTTAAACCGGAAGAGTTAATAATAATTCGCCGTAAGCGGTATCCACATGTTTAGAATCAAGCTTAAGTAATGATAAATATATAAATGAAGTGATATACGGAAGTGAAATTAAATAAAGAAGCCATCGTTACAGTACACGTGATCATGGAATGCAGTTATGCAATTGTGATATAGAGCGGAAACCAAAATCAAAGTAATTACTCTGACCAATCGCAGCAAACGCAGTCAATTTGATCAACCAATCCGAACCCCGGGCAAATACATGTAGCCGGCGCCAAGCGCGGGAAAACGGGTGCAATCAAATAACGATATGGTTTTGTTTTTATTTCTGATTGGTTGAGAAAATGGCGCGAGATTTTTTAGCCAATCACAAAGCGTAACAATGCAAAACCAAAGAAATCGCGAGCCTTCGACGCCCAACTGAAAACTGCTCTGAAAATTCAGGCTTCATTGGGACGGCTACGCTATCAGTGGTACGACGCTCTACAAGAGTGAGGTATAAAAGCTTCATAGGGCATATCTGAACTCACAATTGACTCGCTCCATGCGTCGAACAGAGGTGTTCTTGTGGACTTCCTGCTCCCAATGTAAGCTTGATGAATCCTTGGATACAACATCACAGTAGTAACGCGAAGATCACGCATACGGGTTCAAATACCGCTGCTGATGATTTTTTTCTTTCCAACTTAAATTGCCTTTTATTTATATTTACAAATCACAATCTTTAAAGCTTTCCTATTAAGCATAATAGATATTTGATGTTGAGAGCCTAAATAACACTACACAAGAAGTTGACTCATCGGTCTTTAAAATTCTTCCAAAAACTTTATTTCCATACATGAAAACAATACAAAGTTGTGTTCTTCGCACATTGAGTAGAAGAGAGTTATCGAAAACGACAACAACAACAAAAAAATCAATGAAATCCACCAACATTCTTGTCGGCAAGCGACTTGGTTCTTGTATTTTAACGCATGTATGAACTTTCTTTTGCAGCTATTTATTAAGATTGTGGGAAAGCAGAGCTAAAATGGCGACAAGTGAAACCAGTACGTCCTCAGAGATACGAGGTATGGTTACACACACAACAGAAAATTTCCAGTATCCGGGGTGTAACAGTCAGGATACGGTTATCACTCACAGGCAGCCCAACTTGTGAGTGCTAAATACCTTTGACACTTAAATAAAGTGATTTATTTTATTTTATTTTATTTTGGTGATGATTATCTCTTCCAGGTCTCGAGGAAGGTGTTATCTCAAATAAAATAACAAATGAAAATTCTTCGGCAAGAAACTCTTTATTGGATCCCAGTGGAGACAATGTGCCTTCAGGACTAAACGCTCTTAGGCAGCTTAGGAAACGACCATTAACTGGAACCTCCAAGCAGATTGAAGATAAAGATGAGAAAATGAGTCAAAATAAAACTGTTTCCCACGCAAGGTAAAAACTACTCTCGTATTACTTAGATGCTACTGCCTCATTGCCTGGCGCGAATTCATGTGCATCCACCGAGCCAAAATGTTTGTTCGTTCATATTGCAGAGTGTTTATCAGTAGCAGATCTACGGGTGGGGCCTGGAACCTTACTTGTGATACTTTTGTAGCGCTTTGCCGCAATTATCTTCGCAGAATTTGACATTTAAAGTCAAGCCTTCAAGAGCGTTACATCACTGATAAGGATGCTTATAAGTAAAGGATTGCTTATTATAAAGACGCGCACATCCATAGGAAGGCGCTTATTAAAGCAGTTTATTGGAAGGAGGTCGCTTAACCTAATCTTTACGGTTCTAAAATAAGACATTTCCTCAATTTTTCATTCCGCATAGAGTGGAACAGAAGGATCGGTTCACTTTAACTGTACTTTTCAATCTGTCATACCTTTAACTCTCGTTCGCTGTCTTTTAGTGATTGTCCGATGAAATCATCAACGGACGAGGTGTCCACAGATGTGTTCGAGACCATTCAGATGCATCTGGACATGATGGAAGGCCTGCGAGAAAAGCCATGGACCATGGACGAGAAGATAGAGGTTCTTAGGTAAGAATACTTTTACATCACGGTCCTTCCATGACTTCTAAATCTGCGTTCATCACAAGTATACTTTATAATTTTTTTTACAGACATGCCAAAAATTACGTAGAAGAGCACTCAAGTGATTTGAATAAGTTGCAGCATTTTACAGAGTCCCGGATAAGAGTACGTATTGATGCCTTATGTTTCTAGTAGCCTTGTTAGCTGCTTGCCTATAGTACCTAGGCCTCCTTATTTCTCCGCGGTTAATTTGTTTCGGGTCACGTGGTGCGAGCATGTTCTCCCACCCGGCCGTTCGTCTCGATTACGTCACCGAAATGCATTTCCGTGAAAGCCTGGGAAAAAGCCGTATAGGAACTAGGCAAGTTAGTTGTTACGGTGTGCACACACTTTACCAGATACAGTATATGTGTCTTTCTGGAGCAAAAGCTATTGATTATCACAGCTTTCCAATGTTTTTTCTTAAATCTTTCAACGAACTAACAACTAGTTAATTGATTTATCGACAGTTTATACGGCAAATTAAAAGACAGTTTCAAAATTTCATCGTGTTCTTCATTCCTTGGGAAAAGAGGATTAAAAACATACAAGGTGAGCAGTAATTCCTTCATGTTTGCTGTTATTTTTTACTATGTCAATTTCTTGCCTTTCTGCGCATGACATAGGTTTGCTATTGCATGGATTCATGTCCTGATAATCAAATGATTCCACGATTCAGCCTTTTTCCAGGATCAATCTACAACGAGATTTCCCAATGCATCTGCCAGTAAACAAATGATAAATTAAAAAGTAGCTTTTTAGTGCATTTTCCTGTCTGGTACGTTTAAGCAACTTTTGAACCTACACTGGCTTGCATGGGACGAAATATATTTATTCTTCTATAAAATGCTAATAAATTGCTTTTATTCTCCAGGGCATTTTGGTGCTGGGATTGGTTCGTTTTTCCTATTTTTACGCTCTTTGGTCTGGATTAACTTTATTCTTTTAACGTTCATCACTATTTTTGTCGTCGCTCCACAGGTAAGCGTCGCAATATTTATGCACGATCACAAACTCACATATGAGGTGTTCAGGTCAACTAAATATAAGCAGATCTGATGAGATGGCTGTAGAATCTCATCAGTGGGAGGGGTTGATCAATTAATTTCCCCCCAATTCCGACCTTCCACCTTCCGCCAACAAAGATCGGTGTTTGGTACAAAGAACCACTGACTTGAGATAGAGGTTTTCTCTGTGTACGTTTTGTTTTTTCGTGTTGTGATCTTTAAACAGACTGGAAGACGTTTTCCTCTTTTTCTCCGACCGGACTGTTGTCGTCATTGTTGTTGTTGTTGTTGCTGTTGTTGTTGTTGCTGTCGTCATTGTTGTTGTTGTTGTTGTTATTTGAACGCACTGATCCATCCCAGAGTAAAAACGGACAGCGAAAACATCTTTTCTTGTAATAGATTCGAAAATATATTGCCGGCCATTTTCGTTTATTTAGCTCATGAGCCCCTCGACAGCTGTTAGTCTCCCGGAAAGAGAAAAGCGTACAGCCCAGCGTCTGACCACTGTTCTTGATGCCAAGGTAAGTGCTTCGTAGCTAATGAATATAACTTAAATACCTCCAGAAATGTAAAGAGCATGACTAAATTAACAAATGGCCAAGTTTCATGCAGTTCTGGCGGCTTTCAAACATTCAAATCATCACAAAAATTTACTCTCAAACGCCAGGAAGCATAAATGGTCTCAAATGTGGATATTTTGCTCATTAAGCTAAGCTCTTTTCTTTACTGGTATTTTATAATTTAATAAAAGTAGGTCAGACACGTCACCGATGAGAAAACAGTACAATAATCGAAAACAACCAGGAGCCCATCAATATGGTCTCCTTCCGAAAGTTTAGTATTTTTTTATTGATTTTATATTATATTGCAATTTAGTCCTGAAAAACCAAGCATTGTTTTGTGTGGTACTAAACTAGAGTACGATAAAAACTATTTTGGTTACAAGTGTTTCTTTATTTTTTGACAGGGCTACCTGGAGTATTCTTTTCTGTTTTACGGTTTCTATGGAAATGAGTACATTCAAGTGGGCGCGGTCAAGTACCCTCTACCGTTGGCCTACTTTGTAGTGTTCATGGGCACTTATCTTTTCAGTATCATCATTGTTCTCAGGGCGTAAGTATACCTCGTACAATAACATCAATTTAGTGTAAATATATATTTAAAACAGAGACACAGAAAACCAAATAAACCAATAACAACTCGAGCTGAACAAACATATATATAGCCGCTTCAAGCGCGTGAAAACGCTTACAAACAAATATGGTTTTGGTCTCACTTCTGATTGGTTAATTAAACTATGTAATTCTTTCATGAAGAAAAATGTAACATATTATAACCGAACAGAATAAAACGCTGGCTTTTTAACAAATTATGAGCAAATTTTTCTCACCGAATGTTTAAGCTTGTGGGAGCAGAGATGGCGCACTGGTGATTGGAGCACTCGCCTCCAACCAATGTGGCCCGGGTTCGATTCCCGGACTCGGTGTCATACGTGGGTTGAGTTTGTTGTTGATTCTCGTCCTTGCTCCGAGAGTTTTTCTCCGGGTACTCCGGTGTCATATGTAGGTTGAGTTTGTTGTTGGTTCTCGTCCTTGCTCCGAGGGTTTTTCTCGGGGTACTCCGGTTTTCCTCCCTCCACAAAAACCAACATTTCCAAATTCCAATTCGATCCGGAAACAGTGGAAGTAAAAGCCACCTCGTTTTCCAATGAATTAAAAAATTCGTATATATTTATTTATTTATTTGTTTATTTATTTATTTTATTTAAGCTTAGGATTCTGATTAGTTCATTACCTTTCTGGCGTTCTGTGTGTGAATGTAAATGTGAAAAAAGATAACAATCTTATTTATACATGTGGGTAAAACAGCATTTGCCAAAACAAGGATAGCTTGTTATGATTAGCCAGTTTGTCAAACTATAGATTGCAAAAGGCACACTGCACCAACTCCGTAGTGTGGCCAGTAGTATCAGCCATGTGCATGTGTAAGGTACTGGCCACACCACGGAATTGGTGTAGTATGCCACTTACTGTCTATAGTTTTCCTCATTTGTTACCTTTACCTGTAGTATTACTCGTGAGCAGCGCATGGTGAAGACATCAGGACAGAATGATCAGTACCCATTTGGATGGCGTGTGTTCTCCGCCTGGGATTTTCTTATCACCGAAAGAGAAACCGCTGATAATAAGTTGGCCTCTCTTACCACCGCTATTAGGGTAAATTTTATTCGTTATACTTCGACGCTTAAATAAAGTTTTCTATTTTATTACTTTATACCTACTTTCTGTTGAGTCTAACGGTAAGAAAACTGCAATGAATAAACATGTTACCTATTAAATAAGAAGCGCTTTCTTGACTTTGGGTCGCAGTAAGATAATAAAAAAGGCTAAGCACGTCTCTAGCAATCGATGCTTTTGAGCACAATTGCCATGTCATCGCATGGGAGAATCTACTATATAGAGCCGTAGCACAGTAAATAAAGCCCAATTGTATCCCGAACTCCAGACATTGTTCTGGATTTCGCGCACGAGTTTTTTTCCCAATTTAACTATTTTGGACTGGCTATCTACTGGTTTCATGTAGTTTGGTATTTACTGAAACAATTTATTCACCTCCGCCTCGGTGAATATAATTGTTAAATTATCTAAATCGAACCAACCAACCAATAAAATACTATGGTGCTTTGGACACACACAAAAAACTCTTTAAGTATTCTTTGGATTGCACATAAAATAAATGTGCTATGTAAGTAACTATAGTACCGTTGTTCTCTCAAAAAGGTGAAAAAGGTATCGATCTAACTTGTGTTTTGCATGAATCCCCCAAAAGGAACAAATACTGGAAGAGGTCGAGAAAGGAAAAGCAACAAACAAGTAAGTTTAACTTACATAAAACACTATGCGTATTAATACTACTTCTCAGCATTGTTTTCATATCTGTCTCTTTACAAATAATAGAATTGACTTGTTCCAGGCGGTATGGACCATTCTGATCAGCCCAATTTCGAGTTGCTCTTAGCCTCCTTTTCACACCGAGGCCAACAGCAAAACCATTCAAATGAGTTTTCTTTCTCGTGTTCTCATATGGGAGTGTGAGTGTGGTGCTTCCCACTGAAGATTAATTTGTTCAATTTTAGGAAAAGTCTGATCGCTCTTCGTGTATTGGCTAACGTGCTCGTACTTGGCGTTCTGAGTGCCAGTGCTTATTTGATCTACTTGGTCGTCAAACGTTCAGATGAAAGAGAGAAGAATGGCAAACCTCCAACTGTACTAGAACAATACGAGGTAATATGGGGGGACGTCGAGGTAAAATTGTATCTTGTGATGTAGAAGATAAGGGGAGTGATATATGTGATATATAAACGGATGAATTAAGGGCAGCTTTTCAAATGGAAAGAATAACACTTCATCAAGCCTATAATGCAGATGTTTTATTGTTAACGAGTGCTGAATTATAATAGAACTTCTTCATTGTTTATTCGCCATTTTATTTTCGCAGAAATGACTCACCACAATTCTCCTTGTTTTCTTAAACTAAGATGGCTCGAGAGATGGTGGTTTACTCAATAGCGTTCGTGCGCCCTCTAAGTATGCCCCGAAAGATACCCGTTGTACACTGTAAATTCAAAAGTGCTGTTTTAGCCCCAAAATTAGGGCTGTTTCGGGCGAGTCCAGAATGGTACCATTTTTGGGGCTAATTTAGCCCTTCTAAAATGGAGCTGTTTGGATCTAACCGGGAGCTGTTTTGGACCTAAAATGGAGCTGTTTTTGCCCAATTGCACCAAAACAGGGCAACAATGTGGGCTGAATCAGGCCCATTAATGTCCAAAATGGCCCCATGAAGGGCTGAATTAGCTTTAATGACTCAGAGCCGATTCAGCATTTGGGGCTGAAACAGCTCTTTTGAATTTACAGTGTATATGTGATTGCGTAAGCATTAGCCCATTGGCTTTCTCTCGTTCTTTGCTTGTTATTCCGGCACAGGATATTTAGAAAGATACGTTAAGCTTTTGTTTGTATAACGTTATTGGATTCAGCGAAATTATATATTAAGCTGCTACTCACTTTTATAGCAACGCTGAATGTCACAGTTTACAATATGCTATAAACAGTAATATGCTCCTGATGCTAATGAATTTGTCTTCAGTTACATTAAAGAAAAACTTAATCTTTACAACGTGTTTTGTTGTCAAGATCTCTTTAGCCATTACTGGTATGAATGCTGTATGTCCAGTGTTTTTCAAGTTGATTTCTATGATGGAGCAGTATCATCCGAGAGTAGCACTCTACTGGGAACTAACCAGGTAATATTTTTTTTTTCTTATTCTGATTCCGTGTTTGTGCAAATGCTCCTACGAGCGAACTCATGAATACGAAACAACCTTCCTTCGGACCCTCCCCTCTCCTACGCGTTTTGCTCCACAGATCCCCTTCCCCCCTCCCCCCCCCCCCCCAACCCTCTGCCGTACCTATGGGCAGAGCAGGTGACCATTACCTATCGCATTTGGAACGGACAAAATGTATACGCAAGCCTTGAATTACCAAGTAAAATTTACAGCTGATAGATGGAAGGAAGGAGTGAAAATTTGCATATTTGTCCCTGTCTGCTAAAACTCATTCAACGCTTCGCGCAATCACGTGTGAATACTACAGCCTCCTCTCATCGCTCCCGGCCGCTAGGAGCGTTGTTTGGCGGCTCTATTCGCAGGCTAGTAATTTTTGGGTGTAATATATTCTTATCCACTGCTTTTATCTTTGCTTATATATAACCAAGTCTCATTTTTCATGTTTTTTTTTTATTTCAGGATAATGTTTTTGTATCTTGGTAACATGTATGTATTGGTGATATCTCTTCTTAATAAAATTAATCAGGTAAGTGGTTTCCTTATTTCACCACCTAGCTCCACTTCTTTCTATCTAACTTTAAATTATGTAACGATACATGTAGGTTTTAAGAGTGTTCTGCAGAGATAAATCTTGATAACGCGCGTCGATGCACTGGACTGGAAAACTGACGATTGAACGTCGGTCGAACTGTGATATTTGGCGGGGAAAAGCTCGGTGAGCACACAATTACTTAGCAGCGTGGCACTCGTCACAAAATGCCAGAGGTACACGGTGGTCGTTGTAACTCGTCCGTATTAGCGAAGCAGAAAACGGCGGAACAGTATTGGAACTCTTCAAGGTTTATTCGTGGTCTTCTCACGTACACACCATAACACTCGTGGGTAACTCGGACATGTCGGAAGCAATTCGGAGGTAATTCAAAGTTGTACACTGTACAAGCTTGCTTATATGCCTTACATATGCTATCGATATGCTAATACAGATCAAACAAAGTTCGGCAAGCCTTTCAACTAAAATTAAGTTTACAGCAGAGTAAATAACTAAGATGACCATTATTAAAATACGCTCTTGGAAAGGATATTCAATGCAGCTGAAAACAACTAAGTCCTCCCAGAATATTGCGTTGGACTAAAAGTAATTATTATCACTAATTTCCTGATTTTAGGTCATGTTTACAATGAGTTGATTATGAACGGAAAGTTGAAGAGACTAATGTTTAAACAGCTTTTTTTTCCAATTTCGAAAAGCAATAACGATCGGAACTTTTGATTTAAAAGTAATATCGAAAAGTGTCTTATAAACAAGTCTGAATAACCATACGTTTTAACAAGGATTTCACATCTGCGAGGTATTTACTTAGGAAAACTTAATTCTAAATGACACTAAATATGAATAGTTTTTGGTTTGAGTTCCTTTAAAATATTATAAGGATACAATGGTTGTGACAATTAGCAGACCTTATTCTTATCATGATTGGTTTGGAACTACGATGGTGGACAAAAGTCGCGATAATTTCTAATTTCTGTTATCTCTATACGCGAGCGAAAGCCTCCGCTAAACCCTCCTCCTCCCAGCTACAATGTTGTGTCCGTGTCCTTTAGCCTCTCTATCAAAGCCAGGCTAGGTGCGAAACCTTTCATATGAAAATGAGTCAATGTTCATTCAGATGCAAATACGCTTTCAGTTTGCATGTGAATGAAAACTCATTTTCATATCTAAGGTTCCGCACCTCGCTTTGATAGAGAGGTTAAGGGCAACTCGGAAATGGCCTATTGCTGGGTTTCATGTGACGTCACGGCGGCCATGTTGGAGTCCCCGTACAAAAGAATTTTAATCAACTTCTTTTGTTAGGGACTCCAACATGGCTGCCATGGCCTTTGTCATTTGAGTCCCACGGGACTGAAGGTCACGTGAGTGAACACCAGCAATTCAGTTGAAGATGAAATGCATTTTTTTGTTCCGCTGCACGTTATACTGATGACATACGAATAACTCTTTATGAAAAGATCATTAAACAAAATAAATTATTTACAAATTTGGATTATAATGAGAAAGTTTTATTTCATTTTCAATGATGTTGATCCGTATATTAGCAGACCAGCTGCTGTCTTTCATCTTTTGAGCGTCGTAGCTCTTTTTTTAGTGGGGGGGGGGGGGGGGGGGGGGGGGAGAGGATAACCCGTTCCAAGATGGAGTCGTAAGGAGACCCGCCATCGTAGCTTGCATTGTTCATGCGAGGGGAATCATTTAAAATGCAAACGCATCAGCCCCCACTGCAAGCTAATTCCAGTCCAGACCTGTGTGCGAATACGAATAAGGCCTGTTGCATTCTTACTGGTATTTATATCTTATTAACCAAGCTGTACTGGAAGAATATCGGCCTGAGGTTTTGACTATACGGATCTCGGCGCGCTCAGTCCGTATAAAAAATGACCGAGGGCCGATATTCGCCTAGTACGTCCCTCGCGCTTGGTTAATAAGACATTTATTACACGACAGGCAAATTAGCATTATGATTGGTTGTTTTTAGTAATCGGCCCTCACAACTATTTTAGTGGTGTAATAAATATATATATGAAGTACTTATACGCGTGTTATGTCGTTCATGAGACTCCAAGATTACATGCTGACTGCTGACGTAGAATAGAGACGTTATGGCAAGCCAAATGAACACTAGCACTGCTGCTTCGTCTCTTTCCTTACAGACAAAAGAAACTTCTCCAAACATATCTCCCATTATTGATGTTATGGACACAACAGCCACTCCTGTCTCCTTGATAACATCAAACACCACAGTAGGTAAGGATCTTGTACAGTGATAAAAAAAAATTGTTGGTACTAGTCTTACCCTCAGTATATACAACTAAAATAAAAATCGCACATGTGAAATGGATGATAGGGGGTTGCCGGGGCTCTTTATACAGGGCCGACGTATTGAACTTAGGAGTAAGCAGCTACAAGTCAGCTAGTGACCAGAAAGACGGACCTGAACTCGGGTCCTCTGGATTGAAGTCCAGTGCTCTAAAGTGCCCGCCCACTCGTCCTGATATTCCAAGTCGGGTTATGGCACAGAAAGGAGAGAGATTGTCCTTGATTCTATTGCGAGATGTATTATTCTGGTGATTATAGTTCCGTATTCAAAAGCGAGATATTAGAATTTTAACACCCTGCATTCGACTTGGCCGTACACCACTTACACCCTTCCCCTCCGTGGGATAAACTTTGCAATATGTAAGCGGAGCTTCAAATCTCCAGTCCGCGTATAATATTGACATTGAAAATTCGAATTAAGGCTGTCAGGCAGCCCTTTTCATATATCTTTTTATCGCGTTGTGCTTTTCAGGCAGGTATGAATGGCGGAAGTCTATTTTGGCCCCGTACACTCAGGACCGTACAAATTCAGTTTCAGTTGATGACATGATAGTTCGCGGATGTTCAACTAATAGCTATTGAGCAGTACCTTATTTTGTTAAGTTGTAAACGATGGTTCAGACCTTTGTGTCTGTGAATGAAAACCTAAAGTGTGACACACTAAATGAAAGCTAAATGAAATGAAATGAAAACAGTAATTTCTAATGTCCTCATGGTGATGTTCAATGTTCATTTTTTAATTGTCCCCCAGATGGAATCCTCTATTTTTTGTCCGACAATGCTAATTCTGGTTTTTGTATAATTGTGAATACAGTAGGTTCCGTGTGCTGGGAGACTACAGTTGGACAGGAGCTTTTCAAGCTGACGATCATTGATCTGGTCGCACTAGTGTTTAGTGTAGTGACTGGCGATTTGTTCGTCTCGCTCACTGTTAGATTCCTCAATTGTTTTCAAGGCCGAATCATGGATCTGGAGAAAGTCGTAAGTTGTTCAGAAACAGAGTTTTTACAAGTTCTAACAAAAGCTAATCATCAAAATAGAAGCTTGTATGTATGCATACTAAATCCGCAAGGTTTATTTCGCATGTCTCTCAGATCTCTTTAAAGTTAACAATAAATTGGTTTGATACTGAGTCAACGTTCAGTGACATAAATTAACTTAAAAGTAAGTTAACTTATAAGTTTCAAGCTTTGACGGGGGTGCTCGTCGTACCTTTAAGCGGTCAAAATTTGTAGAATTAGTACCACTTAAGGTGCTTAAATCTAAAATAACCACCGTTAGAATTACCGCACTACCTTTTATGGTATTGAGCCAAAGAAATATTGATGTTTCAGTCATGACTCATCAATAAAATAGCTGTTTTAGAATTGGTACCTCTAAGGGGTAAAAATCCATTTGAGCCCGCCCATCAAACGAAAATTTCCGACGAGCGCCTCCATCATTTTTAAAAAATGTGAGGTTTTGGTTAAACCGCGGAGATGTGTTTTGTGACTTTTTCGTACCTTTTTTTATTATCATTCTCGATTAATATTTTCATTTCAGTTAGGTTACCCTGAGTTTAAGCTGGCCGAAAATGTATTGCAGCTGATTAACAGCCAAGGACTGATATGGTTAGTTATTTTAAGCTGTTTGCTTTGACGATATTCATAAACGATACGCGCGTCAGTTGGAACCGATAGAACTAGCTGGGCTGATGCTTCCCATAATTTCCTTGTTCAGTTGTGAAACACGCATGAACGGCGCGGTTATATTTGGCGAAAATGTTGTGCTAAGCAACTCATGAGGACATTGCCGTTAAAATGTTTTCTTTTTTGCACAAATTTAGTAGCTAAATACCAAATACTCTTTATCATAAAACATTTTTGTTTGTTTTTTACTCCCTAAACATCAATCAAGTTTCTCGTGATTTCTAGAGCATTCAGTAAATACTTAATGACAGGTCCCGAGGGACAGTGAATTTTGTTTCCCGAGAATCTCGATGTTTCCCGAGATGAATTTGAGGGAAACATCGAGAGTCGACGGAAACAAAATTCACTGTTTCCCTCGAAAGCAGTCATTAAGTGATTTGTTATATAGCAACACACAAAAAAAAAACCGCAACACAACACAGTTTGAAAAACGCGCCGAGCACTCGAGGTAAAAATCAATCGCATCATTTATTTATATTTGCCATCGTCTGATCACGTGCGCTAGCGGGCAACAGTGCAATGTTACCCTCTGACGTCAAAAAGGTTGCCCGCTTTCGCAAATGTTGCCCGCTCATAGACATTTGGCGGGAAACAGTTTGTTTGCTAGATGTCATGTAACCATGAATCAACCAATGAACTCGCGCGTTGTATTGAGAAAAACTCCAGCTATATAACAATGCCTAACAGGTCCTGTTCTCGTATTGTAGGATGGGCCTAGTCTTCTCACCTGGTCTGATTATGTTAAATATTCTGAAACTGGTGATGATCATGTATCTAAGGAGCTGGGCTGTGATGGTGACTAATGTCCCTCCGAAGAGGATCTTCAAGGCATCGCACCAGTTCTATTTACTACTTCTCCTCGTTATGTTGTTCCTTTGCCTGCTGGCTGTGGGATATGCTGTGGTAGAGTGAGTATATTGTATTCTAAAGGGGGCACTGTCACGCCTAAATAACAAAATTTCAAATACTTTATTTCATGTTATAAAATGCTCAAGGAAATGCGCGCGCTATGATTGGTTAAACCGAATTCATTATAAATCTATGAAGCACGCGCGTGACGTAAGGTTCATTATAACCGTTTTTATTTTATAAAAGAAATAAAAAAACTTGTTCCTCGTGCATTGTTGAGTTATAGAAGCACTTGGGAATTTTTAAGAACACTCGAGAAGTGCGAGAAGCACTCAGCCTTTGGTTCGTGCTTCTCTGCACTTCTCTCGTGTTCTTAAAAATTGCAGCGTGCTTATATAACTCAATCTGATGCACTCGGCGCGTTTTTTTATTTCTTTATTATATCGTTAAAGTGCACCTAACCCCAAAATTGTTTTTTCGCTTAATCGACTCCATGTACGTTGAAAAGTTGAATAGTTAAATATTTCTTGTTTTTAACGTTGCGTTAGTGAATTATAGAGGTTTGAATTTACAAAATGTTAATAAGATGACGTCAAATCAACAATTGTTTATTATACAACTACTTGTTTCCACCTCCAAGGAATATTTTCTTTAACAAATCAATTGACTATTAACAGTTTTTATTTAGTATTTCTTAAATTGATTATCCTTAAGCTGTGAACTGCGTATTGTAAATTGAAGTAGAAATAATGGTAAAGTCTTGATTTGACGTCATCTAATTAGCATTTTGTAAATTCAAATCTCTATAACTCACGAACGTGACGTTAAAAACAAGAAATATTTTACTATTCGACTTTTCAACGTACACTGAGTTGATTAAAAGAAAAATAATTGGGGGTTAGGTACACTTTAAATGCCACCAATTACACAAAAATCACTTTTGCCGGCAAGCTTAAAACAGGCTTCTGGTCATAATTATGTAAACGCGATATATCAGCTGTATATGTATATGGATAAGTGGATACACAACTAATCTTGTACCCAGACTTCTCACGGTCATAGTATAAGCAGGTGTGAGATCTGGGAACGAGATTAATTTACAACTGGATAGAAAACATCAGTCAAAAAAAGAAACGACGGTAAAGTAATCATTGCAAAGACTGCCCAAGTAAAAGAAAAAAACAAATTTTATTTGGTAAATTATTGAAAAACAGGTAAAACCATTAGTAGGCACTGGCTTATTAGCGTTTCATAGAAAAGTCAGAAAAATCACAGACAAAAAAAATTCAACTACGCTGAATGAAAGCGGTTAGTAGCGGCTCTTATTTGAATTCTATACATTCTCGTCGATGAGATTTAACCGATACTCGCATATAACATGAGCATTTGCTGCCTTTGAGATTGAAAGGGTAAAATGTATAGCGAATCCTGGCTAGACTAAACAGAATTGAAAAGACGTACCCAAACTGTTTACACAAGGTGTTTGTAAGGAATGCAACCCATGTTTCCATGTTCTGGTTCTATACATGGAATTTCCTCTGATGGAGATTTTTAACCTGCTCTTTTGCCTTATTTCTTCTTCTTCTTCCAGGCTTGAACCATCCAAATGGTGCGGTCCTTTTCGGTATGGAAAATACCCACCTAGTTTTAGGCCTCGTCCACACTAACGCGTTTTTGAAAACCTCCTTTGTTTGGTTCCCCGAAAACGAATAAAAAGATTTGCGTCCACACTAGGAGCTGAAAAACGATGATCCAAAGATGCGTTTTCATCACCAGGCTCTGCTCGGACGTTTTTTGTTCAATACGCATGCTCCAATAGCGTCAGCAACACTATGCGTTACTAGTTGCGACGTAAGCGTTTTTGAAAAGCTCCGTTTTTGCCGTCCACACTTAAACGATAGACCTGCGTTTTCAAAAGTCTCCACTTTGAAAAGCGTTTTCGAAAACCTCCGTTTTCATCGATTTCATTCTCCGTTTTTGATCGTGTTAGTGTGGACGATCGGTAAAAACGAATAAAAAGTATGCGTTTTCAAACGAAAACGCATTAGTGTGGACGGGACCTTAAATAAACCATCTGAAAGCAATAGGTCACACGACACATCCCCGCGGAATGGCCAATACTTTACGCATGTGCACAGTCATATCACCCCGGCAGTGGTAGCCATGGACAGCTGTTTCGTAAGGTATTGGCCATACCGCGGAGATGTGACGTATGACCCATTGCTTTCAGATTGTTTATTTCACCTACAGGTAGTTTTGTTTGTTTGCTTTTGGGTTTTATTGAATTATTTGCCCATTTTATTTATGTAGTATTTCAGTGAACGTTGCAGGTGCATTCAGCTTTCATAAAATGTACAAATGAAGAAATTATCCTTGCAGTGATGTGCGAAATTAAAGAAATTGCGATTACTGCGCCTTTCAATAACATGCGGAATTTGAAATTTAAACTTTCACCAACGGTTGCGTTTTACACTGCCGTCAATCATCTTAGCTTACCTCTCAGGAAACAGATCTTCACTTCAATACTCATACTCATACTCATTTTTCTTTGGACAAATCTGTCCAAGCGGGGAAAGGTGCAATGAGGTTAACCCTATGTGAAGCACCAACCCGTGAAACAAGGCCAGACCACTACACCGGGAACTCCGTGCCCTGCTCTTTACGATAAGTGTGTGGCTTCTTTCTAAAGGTCACGTCCGTGCATTATGATTGGTAGATTTCGATCCATTTTGTTTGTCTCTTTTTTACATGGTCCGTTGGCTTTCATATTATAAACTAATTAATTTCGATTTTGAGGCGTCAATACTGCATTATATTGACGGCTAGTTGGGAGAAAATATATTCCGTATTGGGCGGAGTCGCGAAGCGACAGAGCCCAATACGGAGAATATATTTTCTTCCAACGCCGTCAATATAATGCAGTATTGACACCTCAAAATCGAAATTAGTTTTGTGTCACGATTCAACTGTTTTTCGGGCAAAAAGAAAGCAAAACTGAAGATAACTTGTGCTGATCAAAGCCGAAATTCTTACTAGTAACGAGCTGACGTACACGACGTTTTGTACGCGTTATCATATTTTTGTTTTGCAAAAAAGTTTCAAAAACACGGACTTTTCGCGCTATAAATTGCTCATTGAAATAGAAGAAATTTGATAGAACATCTTTTTGAAGTTTTTCAAAGTTACAAACGTCGAAAAAATGAGTGAATAACGCAAACGTGTCGAGGTTTTATCCCAAACTTTTTTTCAAATTATGATGGCGTGATATTTGTTATTAGTATATACTGAAACAGTGGATAGCATTGTTGGCGCACTCTGATTGGCTACTGAAACTCGGAATAGCAAGTGCTATTCACCTCCCAGCAATTTGCGCGCGAAAATTGTAATCGTTGACAGGAATAAATGAGTTGAAAAGCATCATTTTCGTTATATTATCTCACTGCTTCGCGGCTCGGTAAATATCCACCACTACCCACCTCCACTTCGGTGAATAGCTGTTAAATATTCATTGTCATCTGAAACAAAACAAATACCGTTGACTTTCTCTGAGCAATCAATCTCATAGGCAACCACCTCCCTTCAGTGACAATTCCATTTTAAACAGTTTTCATTCATACCTTTGATCAATTTTTTTTTTTTAATTTTGTATTATTCCACAGGGGCAAACGTAACATGTACACAGTGGTAACAGAAGCAATTGATAATGGCCCCGCCCTGTTGAACACTGTGTTTGATTACCTGAGTGGTCCCAGTGTTGTGATACCTGTGCTCATAATAATGGCGTAAGTAGCATTAGAAAGACAGAGCTGAATAACACTCAGGGTCAGCAGCGCGAGACGCGGACGAAAGCGCGGGAAACCTGGAGCCAACCGGCGGCCCATTTAAAATGGCCGGCATTTACGGGTTTTCCCTGTAACAAGAATAATGCCAATGGTTAAGCTCTGTGTTGAACGGTTAAGAATGTTATTTGCCTTTTTTGGACAGCCACGTCGATATTCTTTAAACTGATTTCAGTTTGAACAATTTTTCGTTTCATCTGTAACAGGGTGAAATTTTAGCTTGAACGAGACTTCACGAACCGCACGTGCATGTTCACGAGTGACGTAACGAACATGCGCGCACAGTGCGTAATTCAGCTCTGTCGCATTGGGAGTGTTCAGATTACTTTCAGTATCTAACAACGTGTTGGAGAGATTGAGAAATGTTCCAGCTATGTGAGCTAATTAACGGTTTTGTTGTCTTTCCCGGAGTTTTAGACCGACAATTATCTGTCTTAAAATAAACACACAATTGTAATGCACATTACATTTTGTTATTTAACGCAGGTTACAGCCGTTTTCAAACGAGTGTCGTATAATACCAAAAGCAAAGTAATTACTCTGGCCAGTCAAAATGGGCGCAGACAAACCAATGAGCTCTAAGCAAATACAGGTAGCGGTAGCCGGCGCTAAGCGCGGGAAAACGCGTGCGAGTAAGTTACGATTGGTTTTGGTTTTACATCTGATTGGTCGATAAAGTGGAGTGAGAGATTTAACCAATAACAAAGCGTAACAATGCAAAACCACAGCGATTGCGAAACAACTTGAAAACAGCTCTATCTTGAACTCGTTCAAATGGATAAGACTAGCCCGTTCCAGGCGTTCAGATAGTGGGGATAGCGCCAATAGTTGGGGAAGGCGCGAAGAAAAGCGAACGAAAAAAATGCTGGGAGACTGGGGAGAGGAAGTATTTTTTTTTTTTCGCTCGCTTTTCTCCGCGCCTTCCCCAACTATTCGCGCTTTCCCAACTATCTGAACGCCTGGAACAGGCTAGGATAAGACAGACTACCTGGAAAGGTAACTGTAGTCCAATAAAGTTCCATTCAGTAAATAATTTCAGTCCAAATATCACGGGAAGCTTTCTAAACCTATTTTACTAAACATCATTTAATCGGTGTGAACGGGGTAAACATTTGAATGCAATAGCATTAAAATAGAATAAGATGTACCCACTTCATCAGATGGTTCAATAAATATTGTTTTAATCTTTCACCAGGATTGCAATCTACTATTATCGCTCCAAGGCAAACTACTTACAAAGTGCTACTCGTGAGCTAATGTTGCAGTTACATCATGTAAGTTTGATTTGTAAATGTATTAAACCCGAGTACATCGTCAAGTTACATCATCAAAACCGAAATGTAATCTTCTGCTTTTCTTGTAGGAACGAACCGAAGACAGAAAGAAATTTTTTCGACGAGCTTCTGGTAAGATTTTGTAAATTAGTATTATTGAGGTGTACTCTTTATTAAATCGTTAGACTTAAGACGAACTTTTCAAGAAAACTCTTGATGTAATCGACATTAAGTTAATATAAGTCAAGAAATCCACGAGTTCAAGACGTCTGCCAGAGTTATGAATGAAAACAGTAATTTTATCACAGTACAAAGCAAGACTGATACTACGTAGAACATTAAACGCGACAACGACATGATAGAGCCCAAACTGAAAGCCAAAATGCAACCGTGGACAGCTGTTTCGACCTGGTTGGGTCTCATCAGCACGGTGTAGCAGCAAAAAGATAGAAAAACTAGCGCGAACACCAATTCTCTACCAAATCGCACGTGGTGATGACAACAGATGAGCTCAAATTCAAACGTTTGCCAATTGACACAGATCCTACGTACGCCAGCAGCATTTTCGTTCGCGGTCAGTTTGCTTCTTATTTGAGTAATTTTATGAAGTTATAGGACGAAAACAAACTTAGCACCACATGGCAGGAAAAGAGGTTGTCGCCTCTTATAGGGGAATCTTTGTTTACCATTTTTGCCTCATTGGCATATGCGACTCGTTCTCTAACTTACCTACAGAAAAATTAACTCTGAATATTGAAAGGCCATAGCACAATCAGCTTTCTCTGAAAACTTGAGCCAGATATACAAGATACACTTCATGTAATGCTGTATTAAAAACTCAAATTTTTACAAAGAATGTATGGCTTATTAGCGCTTTTGCCACCCAACAATTTTGCAGTTTTTGATAACAGATATTTCCTTAAATATTGCATGAAAAAAGCTGAAAATTACATAGATTACTAAGTTTAACAAGCTCTTTCAACTTTTGAAGTCAATTCGTATTTAGCATGATGCCTTCTCTATGCAGATTCGTATGCTAATGAAGCAAAATGTAAACAATGACGTCAGCAAAGATTCCACTGTACATAAGCTCTTAGCATCGTTAGCTTCTTAGAGCTTCCTTGTGCGGGTGAACCGGTGAGAGTGGGACTCTGCAGAGACTCTGCGCCCAGTAACTCTACCCCCAATTTACAAAACACCCCATAACATAGATTCAAGAGATGACCATAGAGTTTTTGGATTGCTTGAAACGTGAACGAGATATTTCCATTAAAGCCAGGAAAAAGCCATGTCAAGTAGCGGAAAATGGAGTTCAGGTGGACCCTCGCCTTAAGTAACTTGTTCAATTCCTGGCCTCTACCTTGTTGTTGTTTAATCGTATCAATAACAAAATTCTCGATTGTGATTGGTCATCCGCGCGCCTATTTCTCACGTAATTGGCGCGCGGTCACGTGGGTGTCCAATTACAGCTGTCCAATTACAAAAAGTTGTAATTGGATAGCTGAAATTGGACACCTACGTTGTGCGCGCTTCAATCAGTTGCGTTTGAATGGCTCGTTTTTGCTGTTTTCCTTCCATTTTCAAACTGACAGAAAATATCCAAGACGTTTTTATACAAAATAGTCGACATAGCTTCTTAATCTCGAATTTGGTTATTGATGCGATTAATTAGTAATTGAACTTCGTGTCGTACAATTCAGGGGTAATCGTGCTCGTAATTTCAAATCGTCCTCGCGCTACGCGCTCGGCCGATTTGAAATTACTCGCCCGATTACTCCCTGAATTGTACTCCACTCAGTCCAATTACTATTACTTATTACCGTACAATTACCAACCATATTCTGGAATTTCTAATTATTTTTCCAATTAGTCGGGCTTTTCAACGACACCTTTATAAACAAATGATCCTTGTCCGATTGAGGTCCTAAGTTTACTTCAGTTCGTAGCAAAATCTAGTGTTGCTATTATGGATGTTTGACCGCTTAGAAAACTTACCGGCCAGATCTATAATTAGGAGGGAGAACATTTATACACATTGCTTTGGATTTCAGGATATTGATGCTCTCTTTTTGTTGATGATTTGGATTTAGTTATTTATTTGTTTGTTTGTTTGTCTGTTTGTTTTTGGATTTAGAGCATGTTAAGAGTATGTCAAAAACAGATGAAAAGTTCAATCTTCCTCAAAACCAGGATAAACGGTTGTCAGTAAAAGAAAACTCGAATTCGTTCTTTGACGAGGCAACAAGCGATACCAGGAAGACCAAGCGACCTACCAGAGGAAGGGTGATGAGCGCGGCATCTTTCAACCAACTGGTCAGCGATGTCCCAACCAAGAAACAAGCGCGCTGCGAAGATATGGTACCTATAGTAACGTATGATGGAGCTGAAGACACGCCGGCATTCGCAGCAAGAGGAAGGGGAATGAGCGCGGAATCTTTTAACCAACTGGTCAGCGATGTCCCAACCAAGGAACAAGCGCAGGGCAAAGATATGGTACCTTCAGTAACGTTTGATGGAGCAGAAATCACAGACGCATGCGCAACAAAAGCGACAAGTAATTATTGTCACCGTGAAGTAAAGGTGCTTGTTCACAAGACGAGCAGCTCAAGTTCATCCACCTACTCGAGTGTGCGATCTGTTTGTCAGCGGAAGCCCGCAGCGAGACACAAATATGAGAGACCATGTGACCATTTTTCTTCATATAATCGTCATCAAAGTGGAAAGCGAAATAGCGGGAATAGTGATAGTCGTTCAGTTGATAAAAAAGTAGTGAGTTCTGAGAAAGGATCTGATGAAAGAAAGGCAGAGTGCGACAAAACCATAGAGCTACAAGTTAGAGACATCGCTAAAGATGCATCCGAAAGCAAGTCATGTAATGAGACTAAACAAGATATCAAGAAACACGGAGGCTCTTTAGCAAACATGTTTGATTCATAGCTATCCATTTGATGCATTATAACGCAATATACCCTAGAGAAAAAGTATTGTAAGAAGTAGTTAAGATTACAGGAAAGAGTTATTGTTGGTCACTAGCTCAAAACTGTTTCCAACTTAAGGTGATTCCCTGGTTTTGCACTGCGCATCCCTACTGCGCATAAACATTGCGACATCAGATTGAAAAAAATGGCGGCTTTTGTGAGGAAAGCCGGCCTTTCCCACGATAGAAAAGGACTCTGTGAGCGCTAGCGCAAAATCGAGCACGGTGACTCCCATTTTATACTGCATAAATTCAATCAGGACAGTGTTCCCAACGCAAATTCAAAAAGTGAGCAAAAATCTATGATCAGATTTTGCACAGTTTATAGAAATCCTACGAAGAAAGCCATTTTGGGTAGAGGACCGCACACCAAGCAACCGTCTACTGTTCGAGTGTTCAGTAAATTTGAAGCTTTTTGGACACGTTTTCTATGATACAGACGATTATACATATGTATAAAGTCAACTTATACGCGAAATATCAATATGCAGTGGAAATATTGAGCATATTCGCTTCACGCGGTTATTGCCTGAAAATGCCTTTAAACACTGTATTCGTCAGCAGCATACCACTAAAACGAGCACGGTGACCCCTCATTTTTGTTGCAATTTTGGAACCTTCATGACTTGTTCAATATTTGTGCCAAGTTTCATTACAAATCTATGACAGATTCTTTTTCCAGGGAATTACCTTAAGGTAACTGTTGGAGCTATCAAGCATTAATATAGTCTCAAGCCGAATATGAGCTAAAGGACGAAGCTACCTCAAAATCTTTCTCACATTAAACGGGAGCTGTTCCAGGCTGAATTATTACCACTCGAGAACACATGAGTTTAATTTAAATCAGCATATAACAACCCACATAAATGTAAATAATTTAATACAACATTTATACCTGCAAATAATTCCGTGCTATATAATTTAAATCATGGTTAAAAATTCTATGAGGCAATATTTATATTAATCACCCTTGTTACCAGAGCATACGCCATAGGAAAAATAAATATACTCGGTTTATTGATCTCTCCGTCTACAAATATCTTTGATATGGAAGCGTTATAAGACATCCACGGAAAATTAAGAAACCCTTATTATCCATCAAAAAATAAACATCATGTGGTTCGATTAACTTAGCATGATTTTCCTCCAACAAGACTAATTATATGAAAGTATCTGTTGTTGGTATCACGTGACATTGCTGTGTTGGTGATGTCACAAAATGTGTTTCGAAAAAGAGGAAAGAGTACACAACATAATTTTGAAAATATTTGTAAGCACTGTTTTTCTGCCTTGTAAGGTGGTATCTGTAATGTCCATTAGAAGTGATTAAGCTTTATCACAAGTCACGTGACCTATTTTACGTAATTACGTCATTGCTATTTAGCTTGGACATGCTTACAAAGATAATTCACTGACTCGTCTTCAGTCGTCTCTCTTGGCAAGAAGCGGGAGACGCGCGCGGGGGATAGAATGGAACGAGGAACGAGAGACGCGCGACCGAGGGAAGCGCGAGTGGGATGGCAAGGAGGAAAAGGAAAAGGAGAGACGTCGTCTCCCCTCTTTCCTCCTTCCCATCACCCCTCGTGCTCCCCTCGGCCGCGCTTCTCTCTTTAATTGAGAGATGACTGGGGCCGACGAGTCAAGATAATTCATAACGAGCACCTAAGATGTAGAAAGATTTACTTTGGTTTGACATGTGTGATGTTATGTTCCCCATTTTATTTGTGAACGTTCGATTACTGGTCACGTGACTAGGCGCGGTCAGGGGAAATCCACTCTCCGATTTTTTTTAATCCAATAAACCCTAAAAGGAGCCTTTTCATAAGCTAGGGCCGGCCTAAGATACCCAGGGTATGTTCGACTGAGATTGATTACCGAACGTTAGTTTGGACACCCTGGGGGTTGTTGTTGTTGTTGTTGTTGTTCAGGGCGGTCTTTGGTTCTACGATATCACGATGTTATTTACTTAATTTTGTTTATCTTTCGTATCCCCTATTTTGTTGTTCATCTGGAGCCACATTTTCAGTATTTCTTCCTTAGGTGTATTCCAAAACTCTTGAAAATTCTTCCATCCTTTTCTAGAGGTTTCCATGATATATTCGTTATTAGAGTCCACGTGTTTGTTGGCGAAAGCACCGTAAACTAGTGACTGACAAAATCTCGAGGCTATTAAAACAGGGAGCAACTCTATCTCTTCGTCAGACAACGGGTTTATCGAGTGATATCCCGCGAAGAAATGCCCCGCCATACGGGAACGCCCGCAGCTCATTTCATGAGGATGATTTAAAATGTACATAAGTGAAGTTGCCACATCAAAGACACCATGAATGTAGTTAATATCTCCAAAGTCAATGAAACCAAAATCATGTCCAAGATTATCGCTCTGTGTAGTTAATATCATGTTTGCGTAACTTCCATCTCCGTGAATGACCTGTTTTGGGAATAGATGAAGTTTTGGCGCAACAGTTTTCCTGAAAGATTCACAAACCTCCCGAACCATTTCAATGTGATGACAGTCATCGACGGCTTCAAGAAATTGTTCAACTCTATCGCCTACACAAGCCAAGTTCCATATCGAGTCGTGACGTAGAATGCTGGTACATTCAAAATCCTGCGGAACAAATGAGTGTGGGTGAGCAGTATGTACTCCATATTAGCACACCATATAATCGTCTTATATAGACGAGAAAGGACGCGGATATTAAAGGTTATTCCAGGTATTATTACAAGATATATTTCTGTTTTGTTTAGCTTCATACTGAGGGTGTCTATATGGTGTGCTGGCATGTAGTATATACCGAGTGAGCCGGATGGAAAATAGAACCCAGTCTTGGTGTAACTGGCAGTTTTCCCTGCCTGTATGACAAATTGTCAGGAGATTTTAAAGACGGAAATAAAAAAGCTTGCCTGAAAAGATGCGGCGTAAACAGTTGGTATCGAGAGTGGTTAGCTGACATGATTTAACTGAATACAATTTCATTTTTTAAAACTCGTCCGCCATTTTGAAAACTCAACTAGTCCCATCATAAGTCTGAAGCCAATGCGCTTGCGTATGTCGCTTTTCTTATGCTTACATCACAAGTGTGAATATCATTATCCTTATGCTTATGTTTATGCTTATGTTGTATGTGTGAACCAGGCTTAATAAGCCTGCTGATAAAGTGCAGATAGAGAAATATCCGGGCAATTTTCATTTTTTCTTGCTTCGCTCTCTAAGTATTGACCACTCCGAAAAATACCATAATACTCTTTTATGTGCAGGCTCAGCCTTACCTGGGTGTAATTATTCAAGTCTCCTTTGTTAGAATGGCACAATGGAATTCAGAGTACATGTAGGAACGATAGGACGTAGCATTGTGTGTTCGCATACAAATGTACACCGTATACAAATTGCCACGAAGTTGAAGCATAGCACGTGCAGTTCGTGCTGAAAACAAACGAAATCGGAAAAATGAGGTTTACATCAATCACCACCCAAACCTGCACTTCAAAGAGTATTATGGTACTTTTAATAGTTTCTGGAGTGGGAAATAGACCATTTTACAGTTGTGTGCTTAGTACCCTGGCCTTTGTGTGAAAGTGAGGCTGGAGTTGACTTGGTTTTGATATAAACCTTTCTTCTTTTCAGGCCCCGGTTGTTCAAAAGATGGATATGGGGGGATAGTGCTATCCACCGGATAAATTACTATCCAGTGGATAACACAATGGATTTTGGTAATGCTTATCCACTGGTCAGTGATTTATCCGGTGGATATTTGAACAACCGGGGCCTGATGTAAATCATGTTGTTCTTATGCCAACTAACATGATTTACATATGAAAAGCAGGAAGGTTTGTATCAAAACAAAGTCAACTCCAGCCTCACTTTTACACATAGGCCAGGATACTAAGCACACAACTGTAAAATGGTGTTGACTAGAATGGATACTCCAAATTCAGGTTGGACCACCTCGGACGCCTTATTGAGACTTATATAACGGAGTAACTGGCTAGCTTGCAGTTGAGGTTAGGGTTAGAAGTTTATATAGTTAAATTTAGGCCTAAACAGCCCGAGAAGCTAGGTGGTACTCTGGTACGGTAGGCTATGTAAGTCTAACCCTAGCTGAGGTCGCAGGTTCGATCCTGAGTGGGGATTTTAGGTTTTTCTTTTTACACTTAAAAATTAATTGAAAATAAATTCAAGTGTCGACATTACGTTATATAATTCTCAATAAGTGTCCGAGGTGGTCCAACCTGATTTTGGAGTATCCATTCTAGTCACGACCACTGTAAAATGGTGTATTAGCTTGCGCGCGCAGACGTCTCCTATTTTCTTTGCTTCGCGAAGGAAAAAGAATGTCTGCGTATTGACGTTTAATTTTGAAGTCTAGTTCACGTATCCTGTTCTCGATTTGATATTGCATAAATTATCATGATCGACTCTTGCTGCAAAATGATATTGACCGTTCACGGCTCTTACTTCGTGTAGAGGACACAAATGACGTAAAACAAAAGGAAACAATGCTTCATCAAAATTCTTTACCCAAAAACAATGACCGAAAACAATGTTTACTATTGTTTTACGTCATCTGTGCGGTACACGAAGTAAGACCCCCGTTCACCTTACGGGATCTCTCGCTGTGACAATGTTTTGAAGCTCTTTTTTCCTTCCCTTTTTATGATAGCCTGCGCGCAAACGTCTCCTATTTCCTGTTTCTGCGCGAAGCAAAGGATGTCATGTGAAGGCGGGAGGAAAAACCTTCTGTTTCGCGCTCCTACACGTCAAAAGCGCCTGTAACGCAGTTAAATCCTAAATCATAATCCTAAAAACTTTGAAGTAAAGTATGTAAAAGGGTATGATGCCTTTTAGTTCACAAAGTCTAAATGTAAGATGCATCAATGTATAGAGCGGTTTCACTTGACGTCATAGCCGCCATATTGGTGTTCCCGTACAAAAGAATTTTAATTAACTTCCTTTGTTAGGAACACCAACATGGCTACCATGGCCTTTGTCATTTGAGTCCCACGGACTGAGTGAAAACGCTCCATAATACCTTTAAATCTCGATCCAGTCTCCCCATGGCCATCCCGGCATCAAACAGGAGTTGTGTGTTCAGCTGTATTTCATTCATCACTTTTCCAGGTACGAAGGTGAGTAAGCGCACAGCACATACAGAAAATTCTTCTTCACAATACTCTTCACCGTCGTAAATTTCTATCCCGTATTCCAAATTTCTTTCATTCTTGTTGCCCACATCATCGGTTGCCAAGGCAACATTGTCAGGTGGTGCGCATATGGGGATTTTAGACATCACAAATGGAGTGTCGAAAATCGAGAGGACCGGGGTAGGGCATTTATAACCACGTGCTTGGAGAAACAACATGACGTCACATTCTGTCTGTATTAAACCAGCTTCGTGGTTGGAATCCATGTGGTTTACAATTTTGAGAACATACTCTTTACACGCAGGGGTAGCCATCTCGTTTGGCTCTTTGTTCAACGAGCCCCGCATATAAAAATTTCGGTCATCATAGCTGTCCAATTCCTTCACAGAAGAAACATCTGCAATGCTCAGGTCGAACAGTTGGGTGGCCATGACAATAGCTTGATGTTTACTCACAAATGGCCGTCTCGGAAACAGGGAGGAAAGGCTGTTTTTCTCTTTTGTATGCTACAAGAAATTTATCAACAATGTGAACCTTCTGAGACAAGTGATGCGAGGGTAAATATATATTATCCTCTGCCTGAAAATACTATTATTATTTTTTTATTTGACGGCTTTTGTTTTGTTGTCAAGGGAAAATGCGTCCTTATTCTTTTAAGCTGTCCATGATTTATGCGAGGCAGTTTTTAATTACTTTTGAACTCGGTACTGTCAACATGTTTCACGTTCTACAGCATCTTGATTAAAGTACTACAACCGTTACAGTTCGTTTCATTGTCGTTCGTGTACCTTTTTAGCGCCATCTTGAATTACGTTATATGCATTAACGCGCACCTTTCTCGCGCACTTCGGTCGAAGACTGGTACCTACCTGGATACCTTTGCAATGTCACGAAGTGTTCGCTTTCAACGGTAGGGCTATGTGGCGCATATAAAAGCAACTTTACCCTTTTCAACGGCCGGAAAAAGTTGAGAATTGACCGATTTTTATCATATGGCAAGTGAAATGAAGTCTTTCAGAGGTTTGACGACAAAATCGACCACGAACATTTCAGGGCGACGAAGTTGTTTTTAAACTGATAGTAACGCTGTCGATAGGATCGCGGTTCGTCGTGCCAGCTGATATGTGGCGCAAGAAAGAAACCGCTTTGTCTTACGGCAAGTAAAGTAATGGTTGGCTGCAATTTCTTTTCTGTTTGTATCCAATTTTTGCTCGCCGCTGTTTCTGTTTTCAGCCATTAAAATACAGACGATCCTTCGTTTGCTTTATCACTGCTAGGATCTCACTGTGTAAGTTTATGTGTTATTTTACTAAATAAAATTCGATTTGTTTATGATTTTGTTCAGATTTAACGAAGATCGAGTAATCTTATGTTTGAATCACATCATAATAGGGTATATATATATATATATATATATATATATATATATATATATATATATATATATATATTTATAACCAAATATTGAATAGAAATCCTCATCGGCTATAAGAGTGCTCAATATATATATATAACTACAGGTGAGTTCCACACTGATGTATCCAGAATAGTGCTCGACAATAATGGAGTCTATATGAAACAACTGTGAGTAATCATACATTGTTATATATATAGAATATAATAGAATATATAATATAATAGAATATATAAAATTCTAGTCCCCCACGAACCTCCCTGCGGTCGGTTCGTGGGCTTAGAATTGTATATATTCTAGGAGGACGTTAATCACGTCCTTTACCCCTTATTTAAGGCGGGGCCGGATGCACCCCCCTCTACTACTACTAGCGACCAATTATATACGGCCTTGCCTTTGCGTTACGGCCCCGTCCCAAATAAGGGTTAGATTACACGATTTAACGCCTCTTGCGTGAACTGGGTGCCGGCTTTGCCAATTGAAAAGATGTACACATTGGGATATATCTGAGATGCCGAACAGAGCGGAAACCGCCGCGGAGTTTTTGAAAAAGATGAGAATTCCTTTGAGAGAAGGTGATGACATCTATGCAAAAAACAAAGGAACGTTTGCTTACAATCCTTGCAGACACTGCGGTTTAAACTTTACACAGGACCACTCACTCGTGGAGCATCAAAAATATTCTTGCAAGATTCTAATAACAGAGCCACGTCCTAAGGTGATTTGCCCTGGTTGTTATCGAAGATTGTCAAAGGCAACAGTTTACAATCACTTAAAGAAAGGATGTCCACTTTTAAGAAGAAACGTTCGTGTTCTTCACGAGCTTTGCAACCACCACCCCCACAACACCCACCACAACCACCACTGTCACCACCACCAGTGGTTGTTCGAGGGGTCTTTGCAAACTCAAATGTCAGCCAGCATGAGCCTTGATGAATGGTTTAGCAGGCAAGAGCTGAATGAATGGCTTGACAAGCAAGAACAAAAATTATCTTTTAACTTGAGTGATCTTGACCCTTTACAAAAGATCCGCGATGCAAGTTTTGTTGAAGCCTTCATCGAGGGTAAAACATCACTCTCAACGTTTCGAACAGAGCTGTTCAGCTTTTATCAATTGAAGAAATGCGTACCCTTCATATATCAATGATGCCTGGACTGCAAAATTTCTTGAACTTTCTTAACTCCCGCAAAACTGGCCTGAAACAAAGGAGTCGCGCTTGGGTCAGTGCCAGAAAGAGCACCATCGGTGCTTCAGAAGTCGCCGCACTGATAGGGGCTTCACCTTTTGAAAATGAAAAGAGCTTACTTTTAAAGAAAGTGCAGGCACCCGCCATGAGCAACATGACGGCATGTACCTGGGGCAACCTTTTCGAGCCAATCGCGCGAAAATGTTTTGAACAAAAACATAACACAACCGTCTTTGCACACAGTGTCTCGCTTAATCTGGCAAATGATCACCCCCTTTACGGAAAGCTTACATGTAGCCCTGATGGCTACTTCGAAGACAAAGACGGAAACTTTATTCTCTTAGAGTTTAAATGCCCTTTTAAACGAAAGATAGCCGTTAGATCTATTCCGCGTTATTATGTGACACAACTTCAGACAGGCCTCGCTTTCAGTGGAAGCCTAGTAAAAAAGGGCCTTTTCGTTGACTCGTATTTCAGGCTGTGCCCTTTGAAACAGATGACATCAAGCACGTTTCATAACGCGAAGCTAAACGGAGGTGTTGTTCATTCAACAAAGGCAAATAAAACACTTGCCTGGGGTGTTGTTTACCTCTTCTCTAAACAACCCTTAACTAAAAATCAAACTGAGCTTGTTGACGTCGCTGAACTTACTCAGGCTCAGTTTGAGAAAATAATGGCAGGAATAGAGGAGAAAGAGCTCTGGTGTTCTTATGGCCCTGTTAGAACAGACTTCAGCGCAAATGTTGAGCAAGAGGAGTTCTTAAGGCGACAAAAATTCAAGAGCGAGCTAAGCAGCAATGCCGAGGGGCCAAGGGCTGTGGCGTTCTTAACTTGGAAGCTCCTTGATGTTACGGAACTTCCAATCACCCAGCAAGAGGGGTTCTTAACAGGCATTCAAGCAAGAGCCGAGAGTTTTCACAGACAGCTAGACGAACTAAAAAAAAAAATTCATTCGCTTATCAATACGACTTCCGCTGGAGAAGTTATCGAAAACCCCGTGGACTTCCTTAACAATACAGGCGAAAAAATAACTTCCGCTGCAGAAGTTACCGATACTGAAGGAAACGTCGAGGCCTTTCTTCAGTGGCAGTTTAAGCATGAATAGCCGCTTGCCAACACCGTTCATGCTTTCGGTATGTAGATGGTCCTGGAAGCCTTATGTAAGATAAAATGTTCTGTTTTCTTGGTCCTTCTATCAAAATCAGGGCCAAGATTTTATAAATTTTGAAATATAAAGAAATATTATTTGGGAGATAATGTTTCACGCTTGTGTGAACACATTCTGTTTGTTCAATTTCGTCATAGGTTAATCTCGGAGGGGGTTCCCCTCTAAGCCAGCTTAATAAAGATGTTGTGTATTTATTTAAATCACTTCGTTTTATTTGTTTTGAATTTTAAACAACTCGTTTATCGTTGGATTAACATTTTTTTTCTGTATTTCTAATAAAATCTTTTCACTACCTCTTATAGATTCTAAAGAGTTATTTCCGAATAACTGATCAAGCCGGTATTTAAACTGATAATCTTTCTTGACCCTGCTTTTAACTGTTATATTTTCATTTTTGTAAAGGTCTGCATGATAAAAGGCGACACTGTCTATTTTTTCAATGCGGCTACATATTTTACAAACAAGTTCCTCTGAAGCAACCACGAGTGAAAAAGATCCACCACAGCTTTGGCAGGATTTTATATTTTCGTTTGTTATGCTTTGAATGAAAACAAACTCATTTTTGTGGTACCGCTCGATTAATTCTTGTCTTGCCGACAAAGAAAGATATGAAAAGATAATTTGTAACTTATCTTTAAGTTGTGAGCGGTTAAACTCGTCTATATAGTCATTTTCATAGATGCCTCGCAGCCAGACGTGTTTGTGTTTAACATCTAAGGCATCTAATTGAGTCTTGTATTCATTCTTTTCATCCATTTGTCTAACGATAGACAGTTGTTTGTTGAAGCATTTATAATCAAGCCCCGTCATGGTTATAATTAGATATTACAAATGTTCAATAAGTAAAACGAAGCTTCTAGAACATACCGAAGCGCCCCAAAAATTCCAAAGCGCCCCCAAAAAACTTTTTTCACCAAAACTGGGGCGCTCAGGAATGTAATTTTGATAATTCGTTTGAAAAAATAAAATCGGGGCGCTTCGGAATTTATTTTGCGCTGCAAAGATTAAAAAGTTCAGTGAACCCACTCGGTTCCAGTCTTTCGCGCACCGCGTTTTAAAATCCTGGCAAAGGAGACTGTTTCTCAGGGATATATTGTTTTCCTTTCGAGATTTGCAGATTAAATCCAGAGTTTATTCTTTCAAATCTGACTTGGATACAGCGGAAAGACGATTTAACTTTTTTTGAAACTCAACTTTAACTTCTTTGCGAAGTTCTTCTCTGATCTTGTCAAGATCTGGCGCTTGGGGCTGACCACTCTGTGTGGACTTTGTTTCCCCAGAGCGGATATCGTCTTTCAGTTTGTTGTATTTTTCAACCTCTTTTATGATAATCGTAAACTCCGTATCGTCGATGTTCTTGTCAGTTAAAGCCTTTGAGATCATCTCATAGACAGAGTTCCGTTTGGAAACAGCAAGAGTGTAGATTTTCTCGTGTTTAGAGATCTTTCGTTCCAATCTCTTGCTGAACATTGTGAGGACCACAGAGGAAACCCCTGTAACGGCCGCCACGCCGGCAAGGACAGGACTGGCCACAATGCCAACTCCAGATAAGGCTGTCCCCAAAGTGGCCGAAGACATGCCTGAAGAAACCAAACCAAGACCCACAGCTGTTGTGTGAAGAATCGTGTGGGCCCGTTTGTATTTTTTCGCAACTTGTCTGTAGTGGTCGGCTTCTTTTTCAAGCTCTTTCTGTAAGTCTGTTATTTTCTTGAGCCGGAAGTCTTCGCCATTTGCTGGTAAGCTTGGGTAAAGCGATTGAGTCTCACTGTAATCCGGTGCCGATGGCAACACATTAGCTGAGCTCATGGTTGTGTATACATATTAATTTATTTCAACTTCAAATTCAAGAGGCATGTTATTGAAATCAAAAAGGGCATTGTTCTCATCCCTCACAGACAGAGTTATGCTGTTTACATAATCGCCAGACGAGACGTCACGCAAGATGTTCTGCTGTGTTGATTCATAGAAAACTTTCTCATATGGCTTTCCACGAAGATCAAATCGAGCCAAGACTGTCGAAGGCTTGCCGTTGAACAGGTTCTGTTCTTTATCAACCAGATCGCAGTGGATAAAGTAAGTGCTTGGTGAGTCGAATTTTTTACTGGTTATATGTGGAGGCGTTTGTAGACCCTTGCCAAGTAGTAATCTGATATTATTGGAAAAACCTATTGCATATTCACCTCCTGGGTTCAAAATCGCCATAGCACCAAGAGGAGAATACGATTCCGCTTTAAGGTCTATAACCCGTTCTTTGTATTTGTCAACTATCGTTTTTGCTAAACTACTAGGAGTGTAAAAACTAGGCTCAATGTTGATTATAGTTGGTTGGGCCTTCGAGCCTGATACTTTGACAGATATTTCTCCTCTTTGTTTCAAATTATGCCACGAATTGAAAATCGAACAAGAAACGAACCGTATATAGCTCGGTTTCTGAAGTGGGTGGTCGAAGTAGATGGTGTGAGGGTTCGAAGGTGCGACGATTGTTAACACAACCATTGTGTATATAAAATATATTTATATACAATCATGTTTGGCAGGCGCCCTGGCGGATTTAATCCTGGTTCAAACCTTGGTCTAGACATTGGCGGTCACGATTACAGACCCCCGCCTCCGTTTTATTCTCCTCAAAATACCCTCCAACCAAGGTATATCCAACCAAAGCCCCCACCTTCACCAGATCCGCAACTGGCTTGGATGAAAACGCCAGAGGCTGAAAAGCTCTCTACAGTCGCCAAAGCGAAGGCAATCTCAGACTTCAAAAGGCGTTTCCCGCATGCTGATATGTCAAGATTTACAACAGAAGTTTCTTTCGACGAAAATCACAAAGCCACAGGAGAAGTGCTTTTCATAAAGGGCCCAGGCTCCTGGGCTATGCCTTCAGACATACCGCACAAGAATTGGACACAAGCCCTGAAAGACGCCCTTGGCTTAGAGTATATTGGCGGTTTCCCTTATCAGTTGACGTTAAACCGAAACACACAAAAACCAATCCCGGCTGTTGATTTCTCCACCTCAATCGATAAAGACATGATGATCGGCTCTGTCTTGAACGATGAAGCGCAAAAGATCTATGTCACGCCAACTGATTATTTCACAACGAAATACAGAAACATTTTCAGAGACACACAGATTTCGTTCACAACCGCAAAATATGGGAGAAAGTGGCTCGGCGGCCCGCATATGAGTTTCTGGCCACAACAATTAAACTTTGCTCTGTGGTGTGCAACAACCGGCTGCGGGATCTCGCGTGACCTTCTGTTTGATAAGAACTCGACTCTCTCCCTAACCCCGCAGCTCCGATCATTTTACAGGTTTCACGTCTATTTCACAACAAGACGAATACTCTACAAGCTGGGTGGGGAACAGAGCGTGAGTGCTTTGCCAGACGACCCCACATTCAACCAGAAAGACAACAAGTTCAACATCGACGCATACAAGAGGATTTGCCAAGAGTTCGGTGTAGACCCCAGTTCTGACTTCCGTTTCACATACGGTAAAAACCACGGCCTTGGCAATGTGTACATTTGGGTTGCATATGATGGGCCCAGTTCTACTGATTACGACTATCCTGATCCCAATCTAGCCCTGTTTGATGACGAGCGCGTCACAGACAGAAAAGACCCAAACTATCGAGCAAACGGCATATACTTCGTTCGTAACGACCAGGGCGCTGTTAGTCAGTTCGAGCACTTTGTGCCGAATTATGCACAAGGGCTAACACAGCCAGGGCTCGCGCGCATAAATCAGTCAATCGAGGCCTTTGTGTATTGCATTCTGGGGGCACAAGCAAACACTCGCAGCAGCATTCTTGGGAGTGGAGGCCGGGCGTTCGAAACGCAGAGAGTCTTCTTAACACTCTTAGAGGACGCCGTAAGACTGAACGACATATCTCTAAGCGTACAGCATTATCAGCAGGCCATCCAAGCAACGAAAGTATGGCTAAACTTTGTAGTTGCCCCTGGGAGCTGGCTGATGCCGTCACGCATGGTTATCAACACCGAGAGCGTGGTGGGGTACAACAACAATCTTATGCAGGCAACGCAAGGGATGAAGCTGGGTGTTAACAATGATGTCAATCTTGCCACAAAAAAAGCCTCCCTTCGCCCCATGGACGGAGGGCCGACAAAGATTAATCCACCAAACAGCCACCCATCGAACCCGATTCACAAACGGGCTACACAGGCACAGGGCATCGCGCCCAAACCAGCCCCCACGCCAACACCACAACCAACGCAAGAGACACCACCACCCCCAACGCAAGAGACTAAGATCGAGCCGCATCACGTAAACAAGGTGCTCATTGCTGGGGGCGCTCTTGCTTTAGCAGGCTTGTTTATCTGGATGCGTTAACGCTTGCGCTTGATTGTCTTTTCAACCAAGAAAGCCACAACGGCAAGGATCAGTAGCCAGGCGTGCTCGCCAAGAAAGGATAAAACCTGGCCGGCCGCTTTGAAGATAAAGCTCACGATCGAGCCGATCAAGCCTGGCAGGGCATTGGCTGCTTTTTTGCCAAGCTCTTTAAGCCCATTTCCAATAGCCTTGGTGGCCTTTGCCAGGCCATTCAAGGTGGTGAGTACCACAGCGCTTATGACAATACCGGCAGCCAGAACAACTGCTTGAAGGGTCCATCCGTATTTCTTGAAGATTTCTTTAACCCGCTCTCTCAAAGACATTCCCCTTTCACGCACCTCAATTTCTGTGTTGACCCTTGCAAGCTCTTCTTCACGTTCAGCAACCCGGGCTTCCGCGGCTTCTCTTTCAGAGGGAGAAGTGTTCTCATCCTCTATGACGCGCTTGTCTTCAGCGTTCTGCCGTTCAAGCTCTTCTTTGTTCTGTTTCAGTTCGTCCAGTGGTTTCACAGCGTCCTGTTTTCCTCTAAGCTCCTCTCGGCGTCTGTCTAATCCCCTACTGTCAAGTTTTAGTTTGTCGATTTGTTTTTTTAGTTTGTCTGCTTGTTGGGCAGTTTTTTGCGCATTGTCCAGTTGTTTTCGTTTAGCTTGATGCTCAGCTTCAACAGCTCGCTTTTCATTTTTTAGTCTTTGTATTGTCTCCGTATCCAGTGGGCCATGTGCATCTTCCTTCTCTTGAATCTGTTCATCAATATCTTTGATTCTATTTCTGAGGGCATCCGTGTCGCGGCGAAGTTTTTGTGCATCCGCAGCCCTTTGTTCCATTTGTTGTAATTCATTTTGTTTTGCTTCCAGTTCTTTTTGAGTTGCTTCAAATGCAGCATTTGTCTCATTGATCTCTTCAGTCAAAGACTTTCCGAGAGCAGCTTTGATCTCTTTGGGAAGCGAAGCGTTGAGAGTCTTTTCGGAAGCCCCACGGCTTCTTGTGTAAAGAGGATACCATTTGTCTCTGTTATGATATTTTACCTCGATGATGGCCCCACCTGATTTTGGTTTCGCCTCGTACCGAAAATTAAGTCGATTTCTGTCTGCGCTGGTAAACTCGGTCTTAACCTCGTCAAAGGCCATATCATCCATTGTTAACAAGTGCCGGTCTTGAGTATCCCCTGTAATGAAAGAGGTTTCATCAGTGCGGGAGCCTTGTTGTTCTGGGGGCAACCGTGTTCTTGGGATCATAGGCACTTGTTCACCAGATGGTGTGGAAGCAGCCCCTGGTTTAAAGGGGTTCGTGGTGTCGAGCCATTGTTGTTGTTCTTCTTTTGACATTTGATTCCACATGGTTTCAAAGCTCTCAGCATCAGCATCATCGTCATCTCCTGTGTCTGTGATGAGAGGGGTTCTGTCAGTTTCCTCGCCAGGTATATCATAACCTCCTTCTGCCATTATGTATATAAATATAAAATTTATATATATGGCTGTGCAACCAAACCTCCTCCCAACGAACGCAGAGAAGATTCTCGAGGCAATGAAAGCAGAGCGCACCGTAAAGCGCATCACATTCGATCGCTCTACGGCCCAGCCGGGCGAGACACTGTACGTTACAGTGCCCAAGCTCAACGAACATGAAGTTATCGTGCCGGGCTCGCTTGCCTTGATCTTTAACATCGACCTTGCCGGCGGCCATGCAAACAACTCTCTTGTACAAAATGTCTCTAGAGCACTAGTTGACAGGCTTGTTGTCAAGTTTGCCGCCACCACTGTCCAGGACACCGTCGGGTACGATATTTACAAGATCTTTGAGGACCTCTTCCTCTCTGTAGACAAGCGCGAAAACATGCTTTCAGAGGGCATCCAGAGTGTTGACTTGTGCAAGATTCGCTCTAATTCCGGCGATAAGAAGACCTCGAGCGTAGATGCAGAAAACAAGCTGGAGACCATTTACAAGAACAAATACCGCATCAATCTGGATCACCAGATTCTAACGGACCACGGCATCATGTACCCGCAGGCCCTCTACAACGATTTGACATTCGAGATTACGCTCGCCCAGGCCTCTCAAGTTGTCAAGGGTTCGGATACAAGCAAGCTTGTCTACAAGTTGACAAATATCCAGCTTGAGTACGAGACAATCCGAAGTAAGCAGCTGGCTGATGAGGCAACAAGTGTATACTCTAGCGGAAAGGAGTTTGCATACGACCATATCATGCGAGAGGAAGTGGTTCCCTTCTCTAAGGGTTCAGACGCACGGCTAAATCTTAGGGTGAACCCTCAGCGCAGATCACTGAAAGCCATCCTTCTGCTATTCATAGAGCCATACACAGCTGGAGCCCGGGAATCTGAAAAATACTTCAATCCAGACATTACCAAGGTGAATGTAACTATCAACGGCTCACCCAACAGGATTTACAACGAAGGCATCAGCGGGACAGACATGTGGAACGAGGTCAGCCGCCTCTTTAAAAAGAGTGGTGACGGCAGGCCCAACATGAATCTGACCAAATATCTCACGGGAAACAAGTTCGGCCTTCTTATCGACCTTCGGTCCATGGCTGATACAACCCTTCACGGTAACGGCCAACGCCTTGTCAACACAAAGGACGGCGTTCATCTTGAGATCGAGAGATCACCCTCCGGCTCAGGAAATGTACACTGCCACATATTCACCATCAGTGACTCGCAGATGAACATCATGGACAGGCAGCTGCAGGCTGTTCAGTATTAAGTATAGATGGACCCCAAAAAGCTGCCTTTCAATGCCCTAATAATAGGGCCGACTAACTCTGGCAAAACACAATATCTCTTGAATCAGCTACGCGGTCCCTTCCGGGGCAAGTTTGATTATATCGTTCTCTTGTGCCCAACCTTTGTTCACAACAAGACATACGATGGGTTCATAGACAATGAGCCACGCATTTTCGTGATTGACTGCCAGCAACACGAGATTGAATTTTGGTTAAAACTAGCCAGTTACCACTTCGACGGGACAAACACTCTCATCGTTCTCGACGACTGCGCCGCTTCGAAGGATGTGAAAGGCCGCACGAGTCAACTTGTCAACCTAGGCTTCAGTGCCAGGCACAGCGGTATTTCCGTGTGGGTGTTGTCGCAGCAGTTAACCAGCATTGCCAAGCCGTTTAGAGAAAACGTGGCAGCGATCGTGCTTTTTTACACACCATCAAGCAAAACAACGAAAGCCATCTTCGACGACTATGCCGGCGAGCTCACACATGAAGAGTACAAAGAGCTTATTGCAAGATTGAAGAGGGGCAAGTTCAGTCACATGGTTTTCTCTCTGCGCTACCCTTATGGGGTTAATATATACTCTGAACCATGAATGCCTCCACCAGTCTCCACAAGCTCACAGTCTTTTCACAGCTTCTTGGTGAATTACAGAGCAGGGTGGAAGAGATGCAAATCCAGAAAATCAAAGCCGCTGGCGAGGATGATCTGCGCCTCATGCTTCTTAGCCGATATCCTTTGAAAGTTGTAAAAATGCCAGACACAATGGCTTCACTCATACGGGAGATTGAAAATATCTTGCCTGACATCAATAGAATAATTGAGAATTAATATATACACGATGGCAACAAACCCTGGAGACGTGGACTCACTTCATTACTTCTGTCAGTTTCTGGAGAAAAAGTTTCCTTCTTATGAAGCTTTTATGCAATTCAAATTCTTTGGAGCCGCGGGCGCATTTCATATCTTATTTCAGTTTCTGGAGGAAAGGTTTCCCTTAAACGAACCTTTGACGGAAGCCAAACAAATCGAATTTCTGCAATTTCTGAAGGCATTTTATGAGGCGGGTGCTGAAGAACTTTAAAAAAAAACAAATGTATACACATGATGGCAACAAACCCTGGAGACACGCCGGTAATAATCAGACTAGCCCCCTATGAAAACGAGAACCTGAACCTGTACCACACAGCAATGACCCGCGAAGAAGCTAACCTACCCAAGGAAGTCTATGACTTTCTGGAACTATTTTATGCATGCGGAGAAGAACCGAAATTCACCATTTTGTTTCTGGAGACTGTTCGTAGAATTATAGCTGAATCCAATAACCAAAAGAGCTGGTACTTTGCCCTGAAGAGGTGGTGGCTTAAAAAATAAAAGTATACACGATGGCGACAACCCCTGGAGACGAGGCCACAATGAATGAAATCATGCAGATGCTGGAGTCAGGCCCTGATAGCTCCTTACCATCAGCGATTCCTGAAGTCTTAACAGGTCCAGATACTCAAGCTCAACGTGAGAAACTGGCAGTCCTTGTTTCAACAGGCAAATCAAAAGAGGCCATCGGGACCCAGCTCACACATGAGCAGGTTAAGCGATTGACAGATAAGGAGGTTGAAAAATTCTACAAAAGATATGAAGCCTATGTCGGTAACAAGACAACCGAGTCTCTGATTGACAGCTTCATAATGCTTGTAACCAAAGGCGCCGGCATGGTTGTTGATATTGACGACGTGAAGGCCCTGCAGAAAGAACTCAAAAATGACTACATGATTCAACATGAACTGTCATCTATTGCTGGAGGCCTGGCACTGCGATTTGGGCGATTCTTGGCCTTGGCCAATGCTGCTTTGATCACTACAAAACACATCGACTTCAAAAAGGAGTCTCCACCCGCTCACCCAAGCAGCAGGGACAGTGAAGGCTACCCCCTGGAGGGCTTTGACGAAGTTGACGGACCACGAAGGAACCATGAAGGAACCACGAAGGAACCATGAAGGAACCATGAAGGAACCATGAAGGAACCATTAAGGAACCATGAAGGAACCACGAAGGAACCATGAAGGAACCACACAGGTTAAAAATAAAATATATACACGATGGCGCAACCGCTCGAGACGATCCCTGAAGAAAAAGTCGCTCCTACATCCACACACGTAACCTCTGATATCCCAAAGACTGCTCCGGCTAAAAACCCTGGCCGTGTTGCTTCTGGAAAAGCCTTGGCTGAACGAAAACGTCTGGCAAGAGAGGCAAAAAAACAAGCCAGCCAGGCAAACGAGCCTGCCCCAAACGAGCCTGCCCCAAACGAGGCGCCGACGAGGGCAGAATCTAGCAGCAACACTCTTCTCATCCTTGGTGTTGGAGGTTTGATTGTCTCCGCTTTGGGTGTTTATTACCAGCGCGAGGCCATTATGAATGCCCTTGGGCGCAACAAGACATCACCACCAGCAGCAGCAGCAGAGGCCCCTCCACCAACACAGAGGCCACCAAGACGAAGAATTCGAGAGATGGAGTAAAAAAATATATATATATACACAATGGACAATCTTTTTCAAGACGTTGTAAATCGGGCTATGATCGGTGGCATTCTTGTTTTTACGCTAAAATTCAACATCACTGCTATTAAAACAGTTTGGCGCTTAGCCACAGAACTAACAGAGAGCGATGAGGAGTCAACTAAAAAACATAAATATACACCATGTCTGACAACAAGCTCGTGAAATATGTTCTCGATGCTGCCACAATCACTGGCCTTGTCGCCGGTATTGGCTGGATTGGCAAGAAAATCATCAAAGAAAACCTCACAGCTGACCCCAGCGCGAGTCTGATGAATTACATCAAGTTCGTAGCTGCCACGACTGGGAGCCTCGCGCTCAAGAATTACCTCGAGGCCCAGAAAATCCTCCCTTCCACGGTGTAATTATATACAAGATGGCCTCAATCGCTATCATGGTTGGTGGAGCAATTCTAAACGCAGCTGCTTTCACTGGCGGCAATTATCTTGCAAAATACTTGTCTGGCGACAGTGGGAAAGCCGCTATGGATGAAAAGATCAGGCACGATAAAGCGTTAGAAGCTTATCAAGCGGCCTACGCCAAATACCAGAAAGACCGCACGAAGCTCCTCGACTGGATTGCAACCAACGATCGGATCAAAGATCAAGCGAAAAAGAACTTTCAAGATACTGACCAAGCTCTAGTGCTCTACAACCAAACACATCGAGATCAGCAAATAACGCTCCCCAAAGAGCCGGAGTTCTCTGACTTCTATAAGCCGGGCCCTCAGCAAAAGCAAGGCGAACTCTTGTTTATCGGTACTGGCGCACTCGCCCTTGGTTATGCAGCGTTTCGCTTTCTGTAAAAACACATGTATATGGACTCCAAACTCTCTAAAATCTATTACGGGCCCAAAGGCTATTGGAAAGGTCTTGCCGCTGTGAAAAAGCTAGCTGCAGCAGCCAAGATATCTGAAGAGGCGGCAAAGAAATGGCTCGTCAAACAAGCCCTTTGGCAAATATATCTCCCTGCGCCACGCCACATCCCTAGGCCTAAGTTTGATGTCTTCACACCCAATTCAGTGCATCAAGCAGATCTACTTTTTTTGCCACACGACAAACTGCCTCATGGGCGAAAGGTTTACAAATATGCTTTGACAGTTGTTGATGTAGCAAGCCGTTTCAAAGCCGCAGAGCCCCTGAGTTCGAAAGAGTCTGATGAAGTTTCGAAAGCGCTGGCCCGGATATACAGGCGCGGGCCTTTGAAGTGGCCACAACTGTTACAAGTCGATCCGGGAACAGAGTTTATGGGAGCTGTGACTAAAGAGACTGGAGCTCATAAAACAACCATTCGTCGTGGGCGCGTTGATATCCACAGAGATCAAGGGATCGTTGAAAGATTTAACAGAACCCTGGCTGAACGATTGTTTGGTTACCAGTATGCAGTTGAAATGAATCTGCCCTCTGGCCGGTCGACTGCTTGGGTTAAAAGATTGCCAGATGTTATCTCGGCCTTGAACAATGAAGTAACCAGATTGACTGGCAAGAAGCCCGCTCAAGCAATCAAAGAGAAAGCCACCTCAGCCAAGCCAGCGACCCCATATTTGAGACCAGTGGGGGCAAAGGAGAAGAAGCTCCCACCTCGGGTTAATTTGCGATATCTGTATTACCCCGGCGAGCTAGAAGGTGGTAGTCGACGAGCGACGGACCCGATCTGGTCTTTGAAAGTCTATAACATTGAAAGGGTTGTCACCAAGCCAGATGCACCCGTGGTGTATTACCTCTACGATGGGCCCAAGCGGGGCTTCGTTCGAGAGGAGTTGATGGTTGTGCCGCCAGGCACTCAGTTACCGCCGATGTCTTTGTGACCATATGCAAGCGTATGGATGCCATCGTCTTTGATCCAGCGTTTGGAGTCAAAGGGCGAGAGCGTTGTCTTGTTTAGATGAACTCCGTAGATCTGGTGATTCACGCTTCGAAGCATGTCCATCCCGTGTTTGAAGGTTTCCTTTCTGAAGAGAGCGTCTTTGTAATTCTGGTGCGTAATCTCCTTCTTCGTCACAGACTTGGTGGTACCCTTTGCCTTCTTGATGTTCTTCTGACTGTCAAGCATGATTGAGTACATCTTTGAGCGAAGGCATATTACTTCAGAGATGGGGGCACCAGCGCACTCGTCCTTCATTTTGCCTATGACTTTCTTGTTTTGCTGGCTGTGAAGAAAGTGATCTTTTGGGCAATCGCTTGTGTCGTATAGCTCGTCGAGGCGATTCTCCATGTCCTTGTAGACATCGTCTGTCTTGATCTCTAGAAGCAGGCTGTCTGTGTCTGTGTAAAGTAGGTCTACTCGTGGGCCGTACTTATACTTGAGGTACTTATAGTAGAAGTCGTACATCAGAGTCTTTGAAAGATCGAGGATGCACATACCGGTGTAGACTGGACGTTTGAGTAAGATTTTGTCCTTGTGCATCTGAATCCCTGCAAGATTTTCACCAAAGACTGTTGCTCTGGCGAACAGCGGGCTTGAGATAAGCTTTCTCAACTTGTCTATCTCATTCGCGCGAACAAGCCTTATATCAGTGCGCTTTCTGAGGTTCTCCATGGTCTTGCCAAAGACAGAGTTGTTCATCAGCTTGAAGAAGTTCTTTTCGAACTCAGAAGTGGCCTGCTTTCTGAGTTCTGTGTTCAGCCTTATGTAAGGCTCCATCCAGGGCTTCTGCTGGAATTTGAGCATTCGATGAATCTTCTTCAACTTCATGCCAAGCTCGAGATAAAGCTGAAGATTTCTATAGTGAAGGACATATCTGTCTTTGTTCTTGAGAGTTAGGAGCAACTTCTCTGTCTTGTCCTCTGCCTGCCCCTCTATCAATGCCCTTTGATAAGGAGACAACCACGACTTTGCGACTCTATGCTTTTCTGGTGCTAGAGGATAGGCGTTGTGTTCATCATGCAACTCCTCGGGGTATTCTAGATCAACCTCAAGGATGTAGCCAATCTTTCTGTTTGGGGACCACTTCCTGATTTGGTGTTGTGTTGGGTGCACTGGACACCATTGAAAGTTGCCAACAGGCAGTGGTTGGCTCATGGCCCAACCGTAAAGATTGTTTGCATCGAAGTACATGATATAGCTTGTTTCTTGATCTGGATTGTAATCATCAAGAAAGGGGTTGTTCGCTTTGCAGAAGCGCCTGCTCTCCATTGAAATACCGCCGCGCATGTTGATGTCTGTTAGCAGTTCAAGGTTGATTCCTGTGTATTTCAAAAGAGCGTCCCAGCTGAGGCCCGGAGCTGTATAGTAGTGCGCAGGGTCAAGTTTGTAATGCTTGAGGCATGTTTTTCTGAAGTTCTCGAAGACATCTGCAAGGAGGAGAACATCTGTCTCTAGATAGAGATCGTGATACTCACCGAGGTCTTTACATTCGAACTTCTCCCACACCTTCTGCGCATGAGCGTAATCATTGTCGCTGATGTGCTCCTTTTTGAGCTCGCTATAAAAGGCGCTCTTCTCTGGAAGTAACTTCTCATCAAACCGCCTCCAAGAGTCCATGTACTCGTATGGATAGATTCCTTTTTGCAGAAGGAGATTGAGTTTATTGGGGTCCTTTTCATGGTTTGCCATGATTGTGAAGGACTCTGGTTTGTTTGATTTAACCAGATTGTCAAGGCTCGACTGCATGAACTGTAAGCTGTCAATGAACCTCAAGTTGCCAAGAGAGAAAGAGATGTATTTCTCCATATTTGTCGGGATGCACTTCAGATCAGATTGTACTTCTGCTATGCCGCACATAATGAGATGTGCATCGTAGCCCTTCAAGTTGTGAAAGACAACAGGGATTGTAACGGTTTCCGGGTTTATTCTGAAGTGATTCAGATTACATGCGTTGTGAGCGGCACCTCGATACTTGCCTGTTATGTGGCAGTGATCCCTAACAGCGTCTCTCATGAAGTTTCGTACGAGAGATTCTCCGCAGAAAAGGCAGTCAACTTGATCAAAGGTTGGCTTTGTTTTTTGTTGCCTTTTGTTTCTTGGGCCTATGAAGGGAGACGCCTCCAAACGCCCTGTTTCTTCGTTTTGGATGAAGGTTTTGAATGCATTGGTGTAACATTTGTTGGTTTTGTGAATAAGACCGACGTACGCTCCCGTGTTTGGATCGTAGAGATCAATAGAGTCCTTGAAGTTCTCTTTGTAGAGGCCCTCATTACAGATGCTGCAGTAATTTGAGTTGTTGAAATCTGTCCAGTCTGCTCTTGTCATTGATAAGGGCTTCTTGAGATAAAGTTCGTCTCTTATCTCCCTCTCTAACAGTTGTATGTAATGGAGAAACTGCTTCACTGTGTCCTCACCTCTGTATAAGTATGGCCCTCTTGTTTCGCCATCAGAGCGAACAGCCATCATAGAGAACCCGCATGGCGTATGTACTGATATTTTAGTTGTGCTGCTTTCTTTTGGGTCTGGCTTGCACGTGTCGATTTTTGTAACGAGACTTTCGAAGTCAGCGTAGATAACGTAAGGCACTTTCATCTGATTCTGGTAGTTCTCGAAATGCAGGATGTTTACTCCCTCTTTGGGCATTTCAGTTCGAACTGGTCTGCCTTTGATACCCCTGCAGTCAACCAGATGTTTGTCGAGGACATCTTTCGATTTAAATCCTTTAAGGCATCTTTCGCAGAAATGAATCCTCCGACCTGCCTCATAATTGCTATGAAGAAGCCTGCTTAGGCTTTTTATGTAGCAGTAGTGGGTGTTATTTTTATTGGTTATCATCATCAGGTTGATTCGTCTTATCTCAGGATCTTGTACTTCACTAATTCTAAGGACTGTTGTGTTACCATTATGCCAGCCAAAGACGTTTATTGCGAGGTTATTGAGTTTTTCTACTTTAGAGATTTGATGTAAGGGTGTAGGGAAAGAGATGTCGGTGAAATTCAAACCGTCCTCTGTCGGGTACTTGCTTGTCCTGTCTGAATGCTTCGTATCTCGAGTGGGGAAAAGCGCGACTCGCAAAGCCCATCGAATGCATTGATTATCTCTGTTTTTGATGTTTATGATGGCCTGTTTTGCTTTGAGCTTTGGAGGAAGAGGGATATAAGAACCACCTCTGATGGCTTGATATCTTGCGGTATCAAGAAAGACGCTCTCAACTCTGTCGATAACCCAGCCTGAACCAATGTGTACCCATCTGGCTACTTCTTCCTTATTTGTGTTGATAACAGCTTGAAGTTGCTCGTTTGCCGCTGCTTCATGAAACTTTGTTATTATTAGAGGATTCTCTTGCCTAAAGTAGTGGGTAATTCTTTGCGTTCCGTCGGCTCCTTCCTTTGAAAAGTGAACTAAGAATGTAAGATTTACTTTGATGGGGCCAAGGTCTGTAATCTCTCTAACTATAGTTCGAACTATAGCGGGTTTGTTCTCTTGATAAAACAAATCGAGATCGCGTATTGGGTAATCAGCCGGAACAGTCATTTTATAGCTGTGAAGCCAGTCGCGCCAACCATGATGGGTGCGTACAAACTCAAGTTGTCCATCCATGGGGTTGTATACATAAGGGTGGTGGCATTTCTCCAATTGGTAAAACCGATACCCCAGTTCACGCAAGAGGCATTAAATCGTGTAATCTAACCCTTATTTGGGACGGGGCCGTAACGCAAAGGCAAGGCCGTATATAATTGGTCGCTATGTAGTAGTAGAGGGGGGTGCATCCGGCCCCGCCTTAAATAAGGGGTAAAGGACGTGATTAACGTCCTCCTAGAATATATACAATTCTAAGCCCACGAACCGACCGCAGGGAGGTTCGTGGGGGACTAGAATTTTATATATTCTAGGAGGACGTTAATCACGTCCTTTACCCCTTATTTAAGGCGGGGCCGGATCACCCCCCTCTACTACTACTTCTGCTATAAAAGTGCTCAATGGATATAAACCAGAGCTTTGTATAGAAAGAAAGAATATGGACTAGTTCAAACACATATATTTGCAACTCCGAGTTTCATGCTTCTCTCGAAGCAATCATCAGGCAACTGCCCAAAAATAACGGATACATTCAAATTTGAAAATTAGGAACAATACCTTCTAGCGTGACGTGTCAAAATACAATTGGTGATCAGCTTAAACAAACACGGCGTTCAATAGAAATTCTTTTTTGAACGCCGTGTTTGTTTAAGCTGATCACCAATTGTATTTTGACACGTCACGCTAGACGGTATTGTTCCTAATTTTCAAATTTGTATATTTTGAATGTATCCCTTATTTTTGGGCAGTTGCCTGATGATTGCTTCGAGAGAAGCATGAAACTCGGAGTTGCAAATATATGTGTTTGAACTAGTCCATATTCTTTCTTTCTATTTTTATTAAATAAAAAATTTCGCAGTTAAGTACCTCTATAAATAAACAAAAAATTTCGCAATTAACTTCCTCGGTGAAAAATAAAATTACGTTTTCATATAATTTCTCTTTATATTACAAAGCCAAAATTTCATTTCGCCGTTAATGAATTCTAGTTAGCGGCGACAATTTTTGCCCCACTATTATATACAGAGGTAATATTTCGCAGTTAATGAACTAGTTAACGGCGAAATTTGTGTGCCCATATAATATACAGAGGCAATATTTCGCAGCTAATCAAAACTATAACAAAATTCTCGAATCTGATTGGTTATTGGCAGGCCCGATTGGAGCATTTATTTAATAGGACAGTTTACGCGTCATGCTTGTAATAGGACGATGTAATTGGACGATGTAATTGGACAGTACGCGTCATTTGCACGCGCTATCCTTTTTCCATGCATGCATCTCGGTCAAAAACACACTCAACTGTTATGTTTTTGATCACCAAAACGTGTAACCATTTAAAGTTTTATCCTCGAATTTTGTTATAGTTATGATTAATTGGTAACAGCACTTCGTGTCGTCCAATTCTGTCTGTAATGATACTCGTGATTAAACAAATCGGACTCCCGCTTCGCGGTCGTCCGATTTTGTTGATCACTCGTATGTTTACAGACCGAATTGGACTCCACTCAGTCGTATTACCATTATATATTTGCGTAGCTGAGTAAATGCGAACCGGAATACGTCTCTATAAAAACGAGTAACGCAGCTGTCACGCTGTTTCTTTCGAATCACAACAATATTATAAACACTAAAGCAAAAAGGTTTGTGAGTTGATTGACTCTCAAGTACTGTACTTTTTAGCAGGGCGTAAATCGACATCAATACTACTTATTTCAGCTGTTAAAAAACATGTCGAACGCACTCTTTTAATATGTGATTACTACTAGTATACCAATAAAACATGCACTGATGATATTAACAGTACCGATACCAATAAAACAAATGAGGGTTTCGAATTACGGGGCGTATATCCAGTCAACAAAACGAACAAATCGAAAACTGACCTTTTTGTTGTAAATTCTCCCAATAATAGACCTTGTCAAGGTAGATTCAAATTTTGCTATTTGCCTGGTAGCGAAAACGCATCGAGAGACCTGATAAGAGGACAGATGTTAAGAGAAACCATACGAGAATAAATATATTTGCATATGGCCTGCTGATCCTGCTGGTATTAAAAACAAATTCTGCAAATTTTGTAATCTAAATGCATCTATAATAAAGAGAGGGATAAAACGCTTTGTGGTCTATTCGTCTTATGACGGGTCTTCCTCGACGTCAAATTCGTCTTTATATTTACTTGAGATCAGGAGTTCATTGAGTTCAAGGCATTAAACATTTCTTTAGATTCTCAGTGTAGGAGCGTTCAGTTGAGTGCGGTTATTGTTTGTCGTACAGTTTAGACCCCAAACTTCCGTTATTTCCCCGTATTAAAGTTGACGAGACGATCGTACTGTGCAAAGAAAATCAAAAACTCACCATATCGACTTTCGAACAAGGACGATGTACCCAGTCAAGGCGGTAGAAACACCCGACGACCTTCGTGGTGGTCACGGATTAGGTATGGACCATTTTATTTTTGAGGGGGGAAGGAGTTGGACAATTACCAAGAAAAATTCCTGCACAGCAAAAGTAGAGCGAAACAATTCACGCACAGTGAGCCAAAGAAAAAAAAAGTATTGAACAATCCCCAAAAAGATTCTCGCACAACCTCAAGACGGAAAAATATATATGCTCAGAAGGAATTGCCCACTCTCCCCCCACCCCCCCCCCCCCCCCCTTCAAAAATAAAATGGTCCATCTATATCCCTTAGAGTGTGTGTTGATTGTTCCTTCTAATTATTTATGTACATATTTATGTACACGAGTTCTGGCCCAAAAGGAGAATAGCGTTATCCACTGGATAAATCTGTACCAAGTGGATAACTTTTTTTTTACAACAAAACAAAACTTTATTAGGCCATTGTAAACGCCCATATATTTTATCTGACTTATGAAATGAAACAATGAGTAGAGGTCTGTATGAAAAGTTAATGCATACTAATTAGCTCAGCAGACATCTGTATCAAAAGTTAATGCATACTAATTAGCTCGGCAGACATCTGTATCAAAAGTTAATGCTACTGTTCAATAATTCATCAACTCAGTTATCTGTATTGGGGTTTACAAACCTTCATTAAACATTCATTTCTTTTGTATTTTCCTTATGAATTATTAATGAATTTTATAAACTTAAATACAGTTACCCTGCAAATTAGGAAAAATCGAGAAAAACGCTATTCGAGGCAGGGAAAAGTAATGTAATTGAAAATAATAAAGGTTAGACAATATAACAATACAGAAGCTGATCTGTAGAGTTACAGATTATTTTAAAGCTTTGATAAGCTTTGATATTTAGGAATTGTGTAACTGAGAATGACAAGAATATATGATATCAAGTCAGGCGGTAGGGTGAGAAAGCCTCTGGCACTTCAGACTGTACACGTAAGCTTGTCAAATAGAGGAAACTCCAAAGATATTACTTTTTGTACATTTACAGCGACCCTGTAGCTGTCCAAACGATGCCTGTGATTGGCGAACGATACAACTGATATATCACTTGAACAATGCCCCTATCCCTAATCCCTATCCCAGCGGGACATCGTTTGGACAAGTTCTGGACTACCCCATTTACAACCGTAAAGCTCATTTCATATTCCAAAGGCTTAGTTCTAGCAACAGGTGAAAAACAACTATAACACTTGCTCTACAATTACAAAGGTTAAGATATTTTCCAAGAAGTGACAAATCTACTTTTTACTGAGAAATATGCCTGGTTCACATTAGCGACATAACGACATAAGAACTTGGACATAACTACATAAGGAAATGATCAGTTAAGCCTGGTTCACACTGGCGACATAACGACATAAGAACATGGACATAATGACATAAAGAAAAGATCAGTTTTTTCCTTATGTCATTATGTCCATGTTATTATGTTCCTATTATGTCGTTATGTTGTGTTGTTCACACTGGTGACATAAAACATCGATATACATCGTGTTTTGAATTTGCGTGACCTCGCCGTTATGTCGTTATGTCGCTAGTGTGAACCAGGCTCTATTTCCTTAGTTATGTCGTTGTGTTTGTGTCAAGTTATGTTCTTATTTTGACTATGTCGTTTTGTTGTGTCAGTTCACTTTTTAAGTCCCGCGTTAAGGGTGCACTTCGCCTTTTCGCATTGAGTTACAAACTTACACCTTTATTTAACTAGGCATAAACCTACAACTTTATTTACGTTGTTTAACGCTTGTTAACTTTTACGTTGTAAGGCAAACATCGACTGAACCTCTCCAACCTAGTCAAATCAATGTTAGATTGTTTTGTATGTGATATTGGTATAGGTAATCATACGGTTTCGAGTTCAATTTGGGATTAATTTGCACGAGTGAGTTTTTCAAAAAGCTCAAAATTGCACGAGCCGCTTCGGCGAGTGCAATTTGAGCTTTTTAAAAAACTCACAAGTGTAAATTAATTCCAAATTGAACAAGAAAACCGTATGATTACTTATTAATAATTATTCATGAAAAAAATTGCATCCATTTTTGTACGGAAATTTTTTTTTTTTGCAAAATTTTTTTTTTGAGAAATCTCTTTTTTCTTTTTTTTTTTGGCCAAAAAAAAGGAAAAAAAAATTATTTTTTCGATTTGTAATTTGCACTGGTGTTAAACTTTTTGCACCGGTGTTACACGTTTTGCACTGGTGTTACACTTGTACTGCACTGCTCTTAGCCAATCACAATCGAGTAATTTTTTTCATGTATATTATTAAACGAATTAAATCAAAGGCTCCTGCGAGCCAATACGAAATGCTAACGGTAACGCAAAATTGCGGGTTTTTTTTTTTTTGGAAACTCCCCCTAAATGTAACGACTTTTGACGAACGCCAAAAGAAAACAGTAATTTTCTATCGATGTATCTGACTGCAGTAGTTTAATCCTCGTAACTTTATTTCGCAGAAAAAACTCGCACCGAACTTTTTCACACACCGCATATAAACCCTTGTCTCAGAGGTTTCCACCCGGGGGTGGGGGGAGAGGACTCCCATATCAAAATTAACGGGAAATCCTAAAATGTACCAGCAGCCTGTTTTGTGGGTGTAACGTAAGGTAAGTCTTCACAAGCCTAATGGCTCACAACTGCCGGAGCGTTACCCGGTTTCTGTAGCATGGAGCGACTGAGGGTATTACTACTCCCCCCTGGATGGGATGCTAGTCTATCGCAAAGTTACTTCCCAGCATTATGTACATGTCGAGGCAACGTGGAGCAAAGTTTCTTGTCTAAGGAAACAACACGACGGCAGAGACCAGGCTTGAACCACCGACCTTCAGGTTGAAAGTCCGACGCGCTAATCACTACACCACCGCGCCCGTTCTGTGGGTAGGGCTCACATCTATTTTCATCCCTTAGCAGTGGCACTAATTTTTTTCTGAATTTTTTCAATTCAATTTTCATTCTCAATTTTGTCCACTCCAACAGTGGCCCGCATTTTCAATTCAAACACCTGTTACGATCACGTAAAATGCAGGTAAACTACACTCCCATGGTCTAACTTTATTCATAAGAATTTTAAGGTCACGTGTCTAAAATTGGTACCAGAAATATTAAATATATTCAACAACGCCCGGCGTAGCCAATCGATAAAAATCGTCGGTAAAATTAAAAATCGTTAAAAATCAAGTGATTTTTATCGATTGGTAACGTAAATCGGTAGAAATCGATTAAACAAATCGGCGGTGCGTAAAATCGATATTATCGATTTTGTATGATTTTATCGATTTCTAACGGAAAACGTTCTTTATTTTTTGGTGTAAAAATAGATGATATACAATGAACAAAATGTACTTCTTCAATTAAACAAATTTACCTCACCATTTGTAACGTTCACAAGCTGTTCACAAGAAATATGAAACGACAAACAAAACAAGGAAAACGATAAATGCAGAAAAGCTGATGGCTTTACAATATAAATGTCAGCAACATAGAAATAACAAACAGCAACAACTACTATTCACAGGTAAATATTATGGGGCGGAAATATTTTTCTAGGTTTACTGAAACTAATAAAAGGTATATATGAATATATGCATATAAAAATACTTTTTCCAAGTGAAATTGTGGTAAGATTCGGTCAGCGCCATTTATTTTCCTTGGCCTTGCTAACATAGATGTACCACCATGATGTAACAAGAACAATAACGATAATATAACAACAATAATAAAACGAAAAATTCACTGTTAGTTAGTTTTAGTTGGATACATGCTCAGCTTCCGGGTCAGCAGAAGCGAATTGCGTTGTATTTTCGAGTCGAACACAGACAAGTTGGAAACAAATAGCTGAAAACAGTTCTAGTAGTAGTGCTCAACAGAAAAGCGACAATGAGAAGTTCAGAAAGTTTACCGCAGTCCAAGCACTTTTTAATAATAACAAATTGCATTAATGAAACGTTTTAGTTCAACTGGTAAGCAAAATACCAAAATACAGCTATCAAATAATATACTCAAACCCAAAAATAACAAGACTTTCTTCCTTTTCCAGTCTCCAAATCAAAATCATAAATAGGCCTGTCCTATCAGAACCGGCCTGTAATACAGGTACTTGAGCTGAAGAATGAGTAAATATGTGCTCGGCTACCGTTCTCATCTGTCTTTAGTCTTCTGTCGGGCTTCCTTAACCTTTAAGATAAGTTTCTTTGTTGAAACGTCACGTTTAGCCCGCGCAAGACTCAGTCCTTCAGTAAGACTACAGTCAAGCCATCTTTTTTTTGCAACCGTTTTTCCTTTCCGTTTCCTTAATTTCTTCAATTTGTCTTTCCTTCTCCACCTCTTCAAGTCTTGGTAACATTTCTTTTATCTTTCTTACATCTTCTTTATTGACCGACTATCCTTTCCATTTCATTTGTTGTATCTTGATTTTAATAAATAATCGCCAAAAGGCGATTATAATCGAATTTGAAGGCCAAAAATCCCCTCGTTAAAAATCGATAACGATCGGTAAAAATCAAGAAAAATCGATAAAACAAATGAGTGTGTCATCGATTTTTACCGATTGATCGATACAATCGATATCAATCAAATCAAAGTTACCGATTTATCGACTAATAAATCGTTACCGATTTTTATCGATTGACTAGGCCGGGAACAACGTGTACCGGAAATATGAAGTATCACAACAATTAACCCCCGTCACTTAATATATGGTAGTGGTAGGTGGTTCTCCTACCACTAGGAAGTTTTCTTTCTTCTTTCTCCTGAACTGTAATGTGTTTTATACTTGTCTGTCAGTTTGATTTTTTTAGGGGAGGGGGACGTGTGGAGGGCGTAAGAGCCAGAACAATAGAGTATCTAGTGTGCCTCGCCCACCACAAAAGCTCCCGTTGTACAGGTTATGTACCAGTCAAATCCAAGAGCTCCCATCCCCCCCCCCCCCGGGCATACCCCGGGCATTTGACGAGTGGTTAGCTCCGCATAGTGGGGCATTTGACGCGAAACAAGGCCCGACGGGGCGGGCATTTGACTTCGACAAAAACGTTGGCCAGCGGTCGCAAGGTAAAGGATTTCATAATCCATTCTTTTCCGGTAGTTTCCACGTGGTTTTGCTGTTGTGTCTATTGACTCGGTTGACCTCTTTCGTTATAAATATTCATTATTCTGGAGTTTAGATGCCTTTGTTTAAAGTGTGGAGCGTGGACAAGGAAATCTGGAAAGGTGTTTTAGCAGGAAACTATTCCGAGCTCGTATCGAAAGGTAAAGTAATTTTTTATAGTCATATTTTATAATATTCCGTCGCCATGCGAAAGCGCACAGGAAATTTTACAGTTATGGTAAAAAAGGTATTAACCTTTCCAGATGACCTATTAGCAGAGCTGATGTAAAAGGGCGAAAGCTACATGAACAACAGGTTTACATTGGCTTTCAATTTCGTTTTGTTGTCAGTAGAGTTATCTTTTTCCTTAAAAAAGAACGTATATGTTTTATTTGTGGATTTGTTCCAATTGGTTTATAATGTGTTTATTGTATATATTGAGTTATATTATCTGTTTTGTTGGTGGGTTTCTGCGTTTTTGAAAAGGCTTGTCCAATGTGGCCATGGGCTTGCTGTATAAATAAAAGTTTGGATAAATTGTTACATTAAAAGGTGTGAAACGTTGTAAAAAATTCCTTTAACTTGAGTTACATGTACTTTAAAAACTCCTTGCCCGGACGGTGGGGCATTTGACACTCTGTGAAGCCCTGCCCGGTGGGACATTTGACCGTATAAACTGCCCACATAGTGGGGCATTTGACCATTTTTTTTTTTTTTTTAAAAAGTCAAATGCCCGGGGTTTGCCGGGGGGGATGGGCGCTCTTGGATTTGACTGGTACATTAATTGCTCTCAATTTCAATTTCAATCTTTATTAGACAAATACATTTTTTCGAAAAGCACTGACAAAATCGACAAAGCTCTGACAAAATCGAATCACGCGGTAAAAGTAGAAAAAATTACAGTCAAGTTTGACTCCTCTGATTCTCCTCAGAATTCCTCAGATCAGAGGTGAAGTAGCATGCGTGCAGCTGTCTCCGATTTCGGGGAGCCGGGAAATCCGAGAGGGCTTCATGCAGGGTAAGGTGACCTCGGGTCAGGATTACTCAGGAGGATTACAGAAGCTTCAGAACCGTGCCGCTCGTGTTTTAACCTTTTCTAGCTATGACGCAGACGCCAAATGCCTAACTAGACAACTCGATTGGAAAGATTTGAGCACACAGTTTCAAATACTGAAAATCCTAATGGTTTATAAGTGTTTAAATGGTCTTGTTCCTGAATACCTGTCCTCTAAATTTGTTAAACGAAATGAAACGCGCTACTCTCTGAGGGACTCTGATAACAAATTAGTCGTCCCGTTCCCACGAACTAATTACATGAAAAACAGCTTTAGTTATAGCGGAGCAGTTCTCTGGAACAGCCTACTCTGTGATATGAGAGAAATGAAATCTTTAAGTCAATTTAAACGATCAGCTTATCTGAATTTTTAACTTAAACTACGCACGGCATTTCAAAAGCTCCCGTTGTACAGGTTAATTTTGCTCTGACAAAATCGAATCACGCGGTAAAAGTAGAGAAAATTACAGTCAAATTGTATTTGACTCCTCTGATTGCAGATCAGAGGTGCGACTAGCATGCGTGCAGCTGTCTCCGATTTCGGGGAGCAAGGAAATCGGAAACGGCTTCACGCACAAGGTGCGACCTTGGATCAGGATAAAAGATTGTGGGATTGCCAGGTCGTGTTCCATAAGATATTTGTTGATTTTGTTTTGCTAGCTCTTTCACTGCTCGGATTTCGTAAGGGGCACACGGATTAGTGAGTACCACGGCTTTTGCCGTTTTTCTTCTTCTTAGATATTTGGCCGAAGAGAAGTCGATTTACAATTAATATTTTAGTTTCGTTCTTCTAAGCATTGTGAAGCGTTGCAAATTATTCCTTTGTCTTCACCGCGTACTGAAGATTGGGATCAAATTTTCTTGCTATTCAACTTAGACTACTATTTACTATTGTTCTCTTTGTCTTCGCGCATAAGAGTTGCGACTGTGAATCTCGTGCAGTCGCATTTAATTCAAAACCCAGTACCCCAAAACAGTTTGAAAACATTAAGGCCTGGTTCACACGTGCGACGCAAATGCAAATGCAAATGCAAGCGCAAACGCAAACGAACAAGTGCTTTTCACCTTGCGTTTGCGCTTGCATTTGCGCTTGCATTTGCGTTGAACCCGGTTCACACGTGTGAAACGCAAACGCAAGTGCAAGTGCAAATGCAAGTGCAAATGCAAATGCAAGGAAATGAAAATTATTCCATTCCTTGCGTTTGCATTTGCACTTGCGTTTGCCGGCATTTGCGGTCAATGTTTAACTCCTGGAGTCAATTTTGAAGACACTGTAACAACTGATGTAATGTAGTTCTAACTTTTGAATCTATGGACGAAATCCTGAGTTGTTACCATTCAAATGAAACCTCTTTGGCAGTACTTTTGCATGGTGCCATTTGTTTTTCAATATTTTACAACATGAAATTTTTGTTTTTTTCTAGAATTTCTATTTTTGACACTCTTGAAAGTTAAAAGGGTTAAAGAAACTATGGTGCTATGGCGAGCCATCGCGGTCAAAACTAGATATCATGATATCACTGTAAGTTTGATATCATGATATCTTAATGATATCAAGATATCAACAATACTTGAGTTTATACGTTTATCAATCCGGTCTGGGAGATACGTTTAGAATATCCTGTCAACTATTAGAATATCACGTCATTTAGTTTCCAAAGCAATTAGGAATTAATGTCCTGTCATCGCACTGTCTGGCCGTGTCGAATTCCAGACATCTTTTTTTCATTAGGTAGGTAAACGTTTTTACTACACCGTTGGAAAAAAAAAAAAAACAAGGCGAATTTTACACCACTTAATTTTTGATTCAAGTATTCAAGAATCGGAAAGTTCAAGTCTTTTTATTTCGTTTTAACCTCGTGTTCGTGAAACCTTTTATATTAAATTTCCTCCGGGAATTTCCAAAGCATGCGCTGTGCAAAGACAATTTCACGACCGAGAATGGCGAGCTATCGAAACTCATTGCTGACATCGCACAGCGTGATGGAAATGTGTTTTTCGCCCGGGGGGGGGGGGGGAGTACTCCCTATAATGGGCTATACGGGGATGCTCCGCCCGAAAGGGGTACCTTTTTGAGGCTGGAGGTATATGAAAGGGTCGCGATTTCACGAGTTGAAGTATATGAAAGGGTAGGGATTTCACGAAGAATAGGAAAGGGTACCGAAAACACGCCGATGAGGCATAAAAAAGGTAGGGAAAACTGCCATTTAAGTCTAATAAAAAGGGCCTTTCAAAATAAATCAAACAGACGTACGTAAAGGCTATATGAAAAGAGTACCATTTTCATTAAAAGGTATATGAAAGGGGTACCATTTTCAATGAAAGGTATATGAAAGGGGTACCTTTTCTGTCAAAAACGGTATATGAAAGGGTAAGGGTTTGAACCTCGGGGCGGAGCATCCCCGAACAAAACTTTGTTGGGTACCCCCCCCCCGGGGGTTTTCGTGTCTCACGAACACTAAATATGAATGCCTGAGATGCGAATCACGGTCAAGCATGCCGCTTGGAGCAATAGCTGTCGTCTTTGATACACTGTCCTCAGAGCTGTATGTAATGCGAGTCTTCTCTTTCTATTTTTCGCAATTAAATACCAAAGAAAGGCCCGACGAGCACTGTATTTTGGCATTTCGCTAGCAAGTCCTAGCAGTAACTAGCCGCGCATCGAGTGAATAGCACGGGGACACGTGCTTATTCCCGTGTTTTAATGAAGTGCAACTTGTGAATTAGGATCGACGCAGGTTCGATGTTTGCTACCACGCTGGAATTAAGTCGACTCTTTGTCCAACCTATTTTTAACAAATTCGACGCGACTTAGATTCGACGTTTGCCCCAGGCCTAACATTCAAGATATACACCTAATTCAATAAAGGTTGCTTTGGCAGTTGGTCATTGGTAATTGGGATTTGGCATTTGGCATACGGAACACAATGCAATGCTTCGCTTGAGTGACCGCCAAACAATAGCTTCCCAATGCCCAATTACCAATGACCAAAGCAACCTTTATCGAATTAGGTATACTCTGCAAGAAATAACCCATTCTTCACTCCACAGAACGCTTGAAAAAAAATTACAAAGAAGTACATGTTGTCGCTTTTCGTCGTTCATATGAACCTTGTGACTTGTGACCTGCTCGTTCGTGCGAAACTCACAAACACCGGCAATTTACCCAAGCCGCCCGCTGGCACATTCCGCTGTAACTCCAAACACACTAGGCCTCACCTGCCCCAGACATTGATAATGGAACATCATACACTTTCACCAACACATGAGTAACAAGGAAATAAGACATCATTTTACATGTAACTCTTCGAACTTAACTTATACGATCCAATGTAAAAAGTGCAAAAACAGTACAAAGGTGAAACTAAACGCACGCTTCGCGAACGCTTTAGGGACTGTGCAATAATTATCAGGAGGGGGTTGGAAAACCCGAGGGGGGGGCATAAAGTAAAATCAAAGCAAGGATAGGGGGACTTAAAGTAAAATAAGTCACTCAAGAGCTCAAGGAGGGGGACTTAACATTTTATTTCAAGTATTTATAGTTCTCACTGAAAGGCTTGATGATCTGTTCTGTGGCTGAACTGCAATTTCAATCTGCTACAATACGATAATCTATTCTTCTCTATCTCTATAATATAGAGACGAATATTGTGATAAAGCATTTCCGGCTTTTTAAATTTGAATTGTTAACAACATTTGAACAGTAGAATATAATTATACACCAGTTCAAATATTTTGCACTGGTTCAAAACAAATTTGAACCAGTGCAGACAAAATTGCACCAAAATCATAATTTCACTACAACATGCTTCCAGTGCAAGCAACTCGGATTCGCAATCAAGTGATTCAGAAGTGGAATCGGATGGCTTTGTTGAACACTGCTTCGAGGTCATGTTTGTTCCAGATACGGATGTCCCACAAGTAAACATGCAGTATTGCTGTATATCCGCGTCGTGAATAAACATTACCTCGTAGGGATGACAGGTGGGTGTACATTAAGAAAATGCTGTGTGTGAAGGGGGGAGGGGTCATACAAAATTTCTAACTGATCAGAGTGGGGGGAACAATAACTAAATTCACTCTTTTAGAAGCGGGGTATTACCTAATCTTTTCCTACTTGAAGCTCGTTTTCCAATCCCTCTCCTGATAATTATTGCACAGTCCCTTACTGAACACAGACAAGCAACCAACAATAATCCTCTTCACGCTAAAGCCAAAGCAGCAGTCCCATAGCGTTCCGCCCAGATTCTAAAAATAGAATTGGCGCGCAGCATCATGGGATTGAAATGCGTACAAACATTCAAGAACTATGCAGGTAGCTACGAAAAAAGCAGGTGCTACGAAGCACTGTTCTTGGGTACAACTCGACAATTATCCACAACATGTACAGGAATCGCAAAAACTGGTGTTTCCGAGGCAGCCATTTTGAAATATTTGTCCGCATTTCGATCCCACAATGCAATGCTGCCAAATATGACGTCACCTGGGCGGAACGCTATTCCACTTCAACCTACCTGGCCACTCTATCACAGACTCATCCCACTGGAATTACAACCCACTCACAGCACATCCCTCCGCAAAGCAAAAGAAGCATACCTCATATTATAGAGGTAAAACTTTATCACCCGGACGGCATAAACCGACGAAATGAACATTGATTTAAATTTCTATATATTGTCTTAATTGTTAATGCATACCTATATATCACGTACTGTATTTTTTAAATTCAAATTTAAGGAGCCATTAACAGTATTTTCCTTCAGTATAGCCCTGGCCCTTAGGAAGGTTAATTTTGTTAGCCGAAATATTGGCCGCTAAATAAATCAGCCCTTTGCCGTAGAGCCAGCCATGCATTCAGTTTGTCTTATAGAATACTATGGTATACAATTTAAAGGAACCCTATCCATATCAAAAAGGATAACCTATTTGAGCCGACTGAGCACCTCAAAAACCATACCATATCCCGCGGCACATATATATTTTATAACATAGCTAGGAAATTCGCCCAATCTAATTCAATAGCGCGAGCGTGCCCTATAACTCAACATACGCATGCTCGTGCGTATAGACAAATTTTTATCATAAAAATGACCTGTGTAAATGCCACTGAGCATAATTTTTCTCGCTCACTCATTTGCTCACTCCTTTTCAACGCGTTTTAAATGGAGAACAACATCGTAAATATCCGGGTGGAAGGCAAAAGTCTGCACCAATCAAACCAATAATTTATTGCCATTGACTGCATGAAAATGCCAAAAAACTTAGCTTATTAATGTTAGTTTTTTATCTTGGCGGCGCGATGTTTACAAGTTTACTCGTGACCACGCTACGCTAAAATTTCACAAACCGAGGTTTTCTACGGAACTGCGAGCAGTGCATTCTCCTACGCCGAGCTATGCCGGACGAGAAAGTAACCACTACGAGCATCCGTTAGTTCCTTTGATCAAGCCGCCGTCCAGCGCCATGGACGAATAAATTAACTTTGAACCGGTAAAACAAGTTTGCAAACTTGTTTAGCCTCTCGCGCATGCACTCATCCACGTAACCGCTTCGTTTAAGCGAGCCCGCTAAGCAACAATCAAAATAGAGTACTAAAGTGATAACGTCACAAACGCTTAAATTTGTGAAATTATGGGATTTGATTAGATATTCGGAAAGCGCATGACGAAAAACGCCCGCTTGCTTGGGGGTGAGATATTGGCAACATTATGCTCTGATAACTCCATACAAACCCTTCTAATTTCGCCATAATTGGTTCATTACGTAATGAACGTGCACGTGTATTTTACATTGTTGCAAAATTTTGTGGAGAACTACCCTGACAGCAGAGGATTCTTTTGCGCCGAGCTACGCCGGACGAAAAAGTAACCTCTGCGAGCATCCGTTCGCTTTTCCATGAAGCATGCGCAGCCACGTGGCGCCCCACGTGGTGCCCCACGTGACTTCCCACGTGACGCCCCACATGATGTATTTGACGTTTCGCGGGAAAATTATATAGCACGTGCCGTTGATGTCTTCGTCACCTTGGACGCCATTTTGATTGTTGCATAGCGGGCTCGCATAATTTACCTGTCAATGTAGTAACCTATCATGTTTCTTGGTTCCATATTTTAAACTTTTAAAATTGTAACGATATTAACGTATATACTCATTTTTATTTTAGCCCCCGTCGAAGGTTTGTGTTTCAAACCGAAATATCGGGCACAAAATATATATCTTTTATTTTACTTTATTTTTCTTGAGTCAATCTTTTCTCGGCCGTACGGATCAGTTTGCCGTGTTATTTTACATTTCGCATAAACGCAGCAGTTACGTTGATGAGTGCATGGGAGAGAGGCTAAACAAGTTTGTAAACTTGTTTTACCGGTTCAAAGTTAATTTATTCGTCCACGTTTCTGGACGTTGGCTTGATCAAAGAAACGAACGGATGCTCGCAGAGGTTACTTTTTCGTCCGGTTACTTTTTCGTCCGGCTTAGGGTAGTGGAGAAGGTAAAATAAACGACGGTTTTTGAAATTGAAAGTCGTCTCTACGAATTCAAATACGAATACAGGGAGCCAAAAATTATCGCAGATCGGGAAAGTTAACCTGCATTAAACTACCTAGCGAGGTGGTTTGATAAAACCTAATCCGGTTAAAAAATATATTGTTCTTTAATTAATTTCCTTGGGAACCGCTAACACGGTTTAAATTCAGTGAACGCCAAAAATACGCGGCCGCGTCAGAAATTTTGTTAAACCAGTTAATCGAGTGCTCTCCAAACTTCCGATCCCAAGTGCATCCATAACTCGATACGCACGCTAAGCATGAACCAAGAGTTCTTAAGGTTACAGTGTACCTTCGGGGGTGTCTCCAGTATAACAGCTCTAGTGTCTTAACCCTATTCGGCCTGGGCTTTTTTTGAGTTCCTGAGCCTGGGGGGGGGGGCACATTGTGCCCCCCCCCTTCGTAACTTCAAGAATAATAAGGCTACGACAATGAAACTTTGAGGGTACATAGTACGTCCGAAACTGTCTCCTTTGCGGTCCGCACAATGGAACGATGACGTCATATGACGTAGTTATTAGGTAATTAGTTATACGGCCGCCATCTTGGATCCGCCATCTTGGATTTCTGAAATTTTTTAAAACCTCTTAAAAACCGTCCAAATTGACTCTAAATTAATCAAAAGCAATAAATAAACGCTGAATGACGTAAAAATATAAAAGTTATACCAATAAACATTGTTTTTCTTCACTCAAAGGTACAAATATGCAAATTTCAAAAAACATGGCTGTCAAAATCTTGTTGCCATGGAAACATCAAGTCACGTGATCAAAAAATTGTCATACAAAATTGTTGCCAGATAAATTTTAGGAAAAGTCACAAAGTTTGATGGCGTTTGAATACATATTAAAGAAGTAATAAACGTTCAAAGTTAGCGCGGGCACTTTGTGCCCCCCCCCCCCCCCCCCCAGGCCGAATAGGGTTAAGATTACACTTAACATACCTAAACCCAGATATCAAATTAAAGCTTATAGAGCTGGCTATCTAAATATGGAAACCATTTGGTAATAAAGTGAATTGTCGAATTTTTTACGACGTCTAAATTCGAACGTCCGAATCAGCTTTAAAACGCTATTTTGCTAATTTGATTTGTTCTCGGGTTTCCGGACACGAAGCGTTAAAAAAACGTGTCGGCGATTTCCCGTATTCAATTGCAGTGAAAAGTTACAGAATATTTTCGAAAAAAAGAGGAAAAAAAATGGAATGATCGCACGGAAATGGCTCTTGACGAAAAAGTTTTCGGAAATAAGAAATTCGCCGAAGCGTTTTTGTTGATTATATGTTAGCCTAGCTTCTGTCCAAATTTGAGGAAAATCGAACAAATTTCCTTTGAGTTGTAGCTCTTTAAAGTGTCCCCAACAAGCGAAAAATTAAATTTGAGAAAACAGCGCTTAAAAAAAAACATATCGCTTCATAAACAAACTCCGCCTACAAAAGTTATACTGTCATTTCTCCGTCAATTTTCACTATTTTTCGATAATTTTTTTTTGAATGAAATTTCATTCTGTAAACTTTATTTTGACGCCAAAAAAACAATTTCGATAAATTTTCGATCTGAAGGTACACTGTAACCTTTAGTTTGCATGTTATTATAGGAGTATTTCCCCGGAAAAATGGATAAGGGTAACAAGAGGCAGGCCTCACACCCAAACCACAAATCAGGTAATGGGGTTCTCCATTTTTTTCTGTTTGAAGTCTTTCCTGGTAGCAGAGTGAGGTTAAAACGCATTAAAGTCCTTTTTTGATGCAAAATATATTTCCGTGATAAGCAACATCCCAATACATTTGGATCGTAACCTCTCGACACCATTACAGACTGATTTCCTGTTTATGTTACTGGGGTCAACTTAGTTATTGCAGGTAATAAGCTCCTGGTTATTGAAATTAAGTAAATTCGTCAAGTGTTTATTACTGCAGTGGTTTAAATAACCTGAGGACCCCAAGTAACGTGCCAAAAACGGCATATTGTAAAATATGGGCTGGACTGGACTGGACTGGAATTGTAAAACATGGATTTGTAAAAATTTGTGAAATAAAATTCTCTGACAGAAAGTCAGCTATTAAAGACAATATAAGATCCTCATGGACAAATGGCATCTAATAGAATCACAACCTTTACTAAGACAAATCTATTAAGAGCCTCCCCTTATTTCATACAAGAGGGGTGGATCTTTAAAAGATATACTGGTCAGGACTAAACTGTAAAAATCAAACCGACAAAAAACTGAGTGAACAGGGGAGCAGCAATGGCGCAGTGGCAAGAGCACTCGCCTGCCACCAATGTGGCCCGGCTTCGATTCCTGGTCCCGGCGTCATATGTGGGTTGACTTTGTTGTTGGTTCTCTCCTTGCTCCCCCTCCCCCCCGGAGGTTTTTCACCGGGCTTTCTCCGGGTACTCCGGTTTTCCCCTCTCCTGAAAAACCAACACTTCCAAATTTCAATTAGATCTGGAAAGTGCCCACAATTAGTACTGCGTGCTAACTATCTTTGACACTTAAATAAAGTTATTTTATTTTTTTTTTTTTACCAAAAGTCATAACAACCACACCACGCGTTAGAAAGATTTGTGACAACATCCGGTCTTGTACCTGTTACGACGCAGATAACTAACGGCCGTCCGTGATTTTCGCCTAAAGTATTTCGAACGGATGAGAAAATAAGAAATTCCCCAAAGTTTCTCAGAATAAAGGTCTAGATAAGTGAATTACATTAAGAAAACTTAACGGTTCAATCAAATTAATATTTTAGCTGTGCGGCGACAAATTCCGTTTTGTCTCTGAGATGGCTTTTTGAGATCATGTAACACCTCGTCTTAAAAAGAAATCGCACCAAACTCTAATACCTTGTTTACACTTGAGGGTTTTACTGCGGTATCGAAGTTTACTTACCAAGATAAACTTTTCATGAGTGTAAACGTCAACTGATACCTCGGTAAATGTCGCCAAAGACAGTACGCGAAGCTTACTGCGCTTTTCAATAACATGCGGAATCTGAAATTCAAATCACCACTAACGGTTGCGTTTTTCCCTGCCGTCAATCATATTTTCGGCGGTTTCCGATTACTTCCGAGCGTTTACACCTAATTCAATAAAGGTTGCTTTGGCAGTTGGTCAATGGTAATTGAATGACCGCCAAACAATAGCTTCCCAATGCCCAATTACCAATGACCAAAGCAACCTTTATTGAATTAGGTATATAAAGTAGGGGTGATTGGTAGTTGCCATATTGGAAGTGAAGTGCTGTCGCATTGCGAGATGTGTCACGCTGGCTAAGAATCTTGAAACGCGTCGGGCTGACATATAATAGGGAGCTTACGAATCGACGACTTTCGCACGACGACGCCGTTAGATTGCGTGACATGCCTACTGCGCATGATTTTGTGGGAAATCGCCGGCGTCGAGCCAAAGTCGACGACGTTGGTTTGAGCAAATTGACGGCGTCGCCAAAACAGCAGAACGTGAGGTCAGTTTTCGAAGTTTTCTCTCGTTAATTCAGTGGATTCTGCCAGATAATTCAAGAATCACATCAGGGGGATGTTCTTGAGATAAATGTTTCTGACTTTTTGTCTGTTTTCATTCAAGTAACGCCCCAAAATATCAGGTAGAAATATGACAAGTGAAACAAGTGAAACGCCAAGTGACAAGAAAAGGTCAGGATGAGATTGCTGAATGAAAACTCGTTTACTGATGTTAACCACACCTTATTGAAGGATAAGACATTTGCTTTTGTTTAACGAATTTTCAAAGAAATTAAAAGGGGTGTATATTTTATAGTCGGGTCTATAGTTGAAAATAAATAGAAAAATATTTTACTGGAAGCCGCGACTGGAAGCAATACACGCTGCTAAATTTCCAAAAGTTAAGCTTGTAATTCGATGAGGTTTTTTATTCTTGTTCTGAATCGTCTTTTAGCCAGCCTGAAGTTGTAGAAACACAAATTTGTCTCGGCTTTTCTGCTATGCGAGCGAGCAGATTGATTTATAGGGACATCAGTTACATAGGTTTGTAAATGCGTAAATGTCGGGCAATGCTTTGTCTATTTTTGGTCGCTTCGGCTGTTAGGATAAGTCTGCCGTAGATATTTCGCATTTTAAACAATTCACTTGTCCAGCTGTCCAAGAGATCCAACACCGCCCAACGATTTGTGCGCGCCCACCAACGTCGTCGTCTTCATTGGGAATCGTAAATTAAAATTTCTGCAGGACGACGACGCGGGACTATGACCTGACCGAACGGCGTCGTCGTGCAAAAGTCGTCGATTCGTAAGCTCCCTAAAATCAAATTTACGCCATCGCCGTGGAATTGGGCAAAATCCTTCACTTCTGCCGTGCTGTGCACTCCAAAAGGTCTCAGCTTTTTCCCACATGTAAATAATTTATTTGTCTTGATTTCGTGTCGGTTATTTTCCCGATTCTGGAATCATACTCCCCAGATTTAGACGAATACATAGCGCTTGTTTAATAAAAAGTGAACACTGGACAGCGAAGAAAGAAATCAGTATAAGCGTGGTAGGAATCTCAATTAATTTCAGTTCTTTCGGTTGTTTGCCTTTTATGAATCTTTATTTCATGAAGTTGAAGGAACAAAACAGCCTCGGGTGCAAAAAAAAAAAAAACGCACGTGTCTTGCGACACGTTTCTTGCGAGTTTTGCTTGCGCTAGTGAGTGTTTCTTAAGCGAAAATGACCTTAAAGCGATCACTTTTTCATGTAATTTTCTTTTCTATGTTTCGGATACAGAGGAATAAAAACTGGATATATTTTCGTGTGTCTGATTACGAGATGCTTTATGAAATAGCTGCGTTATGCGTTACTGGAAAGGTTTCAAATTACTTTTTACATCATGCAAATTGCAACATTTTTACCTCAACTGCAAAAATATATTTCAAAGGGCTAAATTTGTTTCTCTCCTCCAAAATTATCACTTCTGTCGTTAACTTTGATTAAATTTATAAGTTTCATTCAAAATTTATTATAATAATAACAGGAAAATTCCTAGCAAAACTTTCAATTCGAAAAGTTGTTTTGACCCCGGGTCCGGACCAGGCAAAATAAACTGAAAGATTCATGGCTTCGAAAGACCACTTTGCAGCTACATTTGCATTCACTTAAGGTGTCGGAAACACAGAGCTACGAGTACGGTGGCCCAGAAGTACAAAACACAACACAGATCTACAAAACACAAACACATTTAGAACTACGGTGGCCCAGAAGAACAAAACACAACACAGATCTACAAAACACAAACAAGCATGTGAAAAACACATTTAGAACTTCTAAAACACATTAGGAATGCCAAAACACATTTAGAAATGCCAAAAACACATTTAGAAATGCCAAAACACATTCAGAAATGCCAAAACGCATTTAGAACACAAAGAGGGGTAGATTGGGTACTACCGTACTTAACTCAGTGCTGACCACTTTGCGACTACATTTGCATTCACTTCAAAAGTGTCGGAAACACAGACCAGCTAGTTACAAGATTTAGCTAAACCAACAACAACCGTCGGGAAACTCTGATATACGGCCTTTTTTTCAACGGTAAGTACATACTTGAAGTTGGTATCGATTTGTATTTTTCAGTACTCTAGTCTTTTGACACAGTGGACACGCTATTTTAATAATTTGCGTGCGATCTCACACGCTAAGTGTGCTGTGTCTTCTTGTTTTCCAAGGTTAACGCGCTTCGATCTTTGTTGCACTGCTCACATTTTTTTAAATTTATTTCATGCATCAGTACAATATTACATAAATTAATATATCGCACTCTCAACATACTCGCACACAGCACATACACACACTCATACTATTACATACTCACAGTCTTATACAAATACATACTCACACATCTAGCATTGATACATCAGAGCTATTACAGGCTAAAAGTAAGTTATATTTTCCATTTTTCCCATTAATTTATCTAAACTCTTATTTTTACAATATATGTACTCTTCTGTTTCATATTTTATATTGACTTTAATTTTATAACTATCTATGTTAGGAAGTGCTTCATTCCTTCTGCAATTCCAGAGATATATTTTTCCCACAAGTAGTAAATAATTAAGTAAGGGGCATTCCAGTAACAAGAGGCTGCAAGCAGCCTATACTCATGCGCATGCGTAAGAACGTTTTATGATATGTTTTAAACATGATGAAAAGAGTTGTCATTCCCGCAAACCATGTTGTGAGTGGCGCAGTGGTGAGAGCACTCGCCTCCCACCAATGTGGCCCGGGTTCGATTCCCGGTCCCGGCGTCATATGTGGGTTGACTTTGTTGTTGGTTCTCTCCTTGCTCCGGGAGGTTTTTCTCCGAGCTTTCTCTGGGTACTCCAGTTTTCCCCTCTCCTCAAAATCCAATACTTCCAAATTTCAATTAGATCTGGAAAGTGCCCACAATTAGTACTACGTGCTAACTATCTTTGACACTTAAATAAAGTTATTATTATTTTTTATTTTTTTTTTAACAAAGGTCATAACAACCACACCACGCGTTAGTATAAAGATTTGTGACAACATCCGGTCTTGTGCCTGTTACGACGCAGATAACTTAACGGCCGTCCGTGATTTTCGCCTAAAGTGTTTCGGATGAGAAAATATGAAATTCCCCAAAGTTTCTCAGAATAAAGGTCTAGATATAAAGTGAATCACATTAAGAAAACTTTAAGTTCAATCAAATTAATATTTTAGCTGTGCGGCGACAAATTCGGATTTTCGTCTCTGTCGTCTCTGAGATGGCTTAACACCTGGTCGTAAAAAGAAATCGCACCAAACTCTAAATAATGCCGTGACATTTACACTTGAGGTTTTTACTGCGGTATCGAAGTTTACTTACCAAGGTAAACTTTTCGTGAATGTAAACGTCAAATGATACCTCGGTAAATGTCGCCAAAGACAGTAGAAATTTGACCAAGGTAAATGTAATTATGTAAATGTAATTTAGTATTAAGTTAATAGTGTAGATTTTCATGTTTAGTTAATTTTATTAGTTTTATCAGTTTTGTAATATGCACGTTCGCGTTGAAACGAGTTTTTGACTCAACCGTACGTGTAATGTGGATAAATAAATTACTAATACTACTACTACTGTAATTACGCTGTGATTAGGCATGGTTTTGGTTGGTAACCAAGGTCAAAATACGCATGCTAAAAATAATCCTTCACAACATAATCCTGATAAAGTCTTCGATTCTTACGGCGGCGGGCAATCCGACAGGTAAAACTTGGCAATGACCTTCGTTTTTCAATTCGAGTTAAAATCATGCGCGACGAGGCCTGCGATGAACGAACGATGTTGACTTTCACTAACGATACGAAAACGCTCGAAAGTAATCGGAAACCGCCGAAAATTTGATTGACGGCAGGGAAAAACGCAACCGTTGGTGGTGATTTGAATTTCAGATTCTGCATGTTATTGAAAAGCGCAGTAATCTCTCAAATTCTCTGCGAACGACAGGTTGACGTTTGCTATTTGTCGTAAGTTTATTTGCGTGCTTAAGGAGGCTCGTATCCATTTCTCAAGTCCACACCCTTTCAATTTTAATGGGTCATATCTTTTGTTGCAGCGCATAAAAAGACAAGCTACTTTGCATGCAAACGCACAATACATTGAACTTTATGGGAGTATACTATTTGTTTACATTGGTGCTTCCATGGCAACGGAATGGTGTCCCTCCGAAATTCACAAGTCGCGTAGTTTCTCTAGACCGAGATAATTACTCATGCGCAGTAAGCGCATGAGGTATAAAATCGGTGGCGTTTCTTCTTGTTTTTGTCACGTTAGTGCATGTAAATTTATGCACGCATATATTATTACTAACCGGGTCGCAGGTCACATAAAAATTCTACAAAAATGTCTGCCGCGCTCGGCATGTGCTTGGTTTTCTTTGTCTTGTCGGAATAATAACACACATTCAAAATACTCAAAATGGAAATGGAAAGCTTTAAAGAATACTCAGAAGCCGCTGTAGTGGAGAAAAAGGAGAGCTGTAAGCGACGAGCGACGAAATCTTGCTTCAAGTTTTATCAGTGCGGGGGGCGATCAAAGTTTTAAAGAATTTTCAAGCAGGCGAGGGACTTTACTATAAAAGAAATTTCATTTTTCGGTGAGAATTTATGTTGATATCAATTTGTGATTGACTTTTTCTTTGTGTCATACTTGTTATTCTAGACCGAGAAAAAGTTGCTTTTGTGAGCTTTTGTGGACTCTAAACACAGAGTCAACGGACTGTCGCGTAATACAGTTTTTGAGAATTACTAAAATTGAAAAATAACCCGGTCGTTTACTGATTTTATTGCTTTTAAAAGTAGTCTTTTCAAATGTAACAGAATGCAGTCACGGTTTGGGAAACATTAGACGCAAACTTCTTCGAATGTTTTCTTCGTGAAGTCAATAATCACGGTAAAGGGACGCTAGTATTTAAATATAATTAAGTTAAATAGCGCTTTCTGAAATAAAGTTTGCTTTCAAGATTTTTTGATTCGCGAAAACATTATGCGAATCATCTTTACGGATAAGAATGGCATTCTATATACACAAGAAAAGTCGGAAATTTTAGAAAACACTAGATATAATATAGCAGGTTGCTGAATGTAAATATTATTTTGTGATGTTTACAATATAATTCGCAGACGCCAGCGCTGCGCACCGCAATGAGGATAAATAAATCGCCAAGCCTTCCGGAAGCAGAAAATCACTGAATTCTGATAAGCGTTTAACTCTTTTGTTCAAGGAAAAAACATTTTCATTCAAGGAAATATGAGTTTCATTAAAAAGTTTGGACCTTTAGAACAAATATTTTGGATTCATGATCATGTGAAAGCATCACGCGATCGAATTACATTCTACACGAAATTTGCATATATGAAAGAAGTGTATTTGCGACAACACTTTGAAAAAACTGTGAAGCTTGGAAAAAACTAATACATGGCAAAATCAAAGCAGTTATTTAAAGGACTAGCTTTATAGAAAAATTTCATTTCGATATGGTCTTGAAATCAAACGGGGGGGGGGGTCAGGATTCATGATGTGTCACGCAATTTTTATTTTTATTAAAATGTTTCACCAATTTATAGCACTCATCACCACAGTTTTCACATTATAAAAGTAGAATCTCGTGGATCCGATTACATGTATTTTTATCATTACCTGTAAATTTAGGGCTTCCACAAACTTATTGATTATCCGGGCAGGAGAAGGGGTCTCTTGGCTTGGAAATCCAGGCGGGAGGGGGGGGGGGGGGGGGAAGGGGTCAAACAATCTTGCCATCCGTCGGTGGAGGGGGGGAGGATTCTTTCTGGAATAACCCAATGTAATAGAAATAATTCACGGTTAACGTTTGGGAAGTATTACACTAGTGTGGGTTTGATCAGGAATCATAAATTAAATATTCAAAGCGACTACAGAAAAATTGGTAGCTTCAATAAACCCGTCTTAGAGTCTCATGCGCATGAGTATAGGCTATGTTAAGCCTCTTGTTTTTTGTAAAACCCGCTAATGGACTAATAGATTAGACCATGGGCTTCAACTGGACAAAGTTTAATAGAATATATATGAGAGCGTTTTTGAAATTTTTTGGGATGAAGTTTTGAGGATTATAAATACAGTGAAAAACATACTATCGACAAAATTGGCAGTTTTACCTCATAGTAGTTTGATTCCATTTGAAATCGTGTGTGAAAAAGGGAATGGGATTGCGCTGGCCGATTGCGAGAAAGAAGAATTTGATTAGCGTGCGTTCAGCTAGATATTTTTTTTTTACTTGACAATCTCGAGATTACTCATCAATTTATATGGCCTTCAATTTTAAGGACATTGAAAACATGCAAGACAATAAAATAGGGCCTCCAATGTACCCATTTATTATGGATTGTGATTACCGCCAAAATCAGAGTGATTTTACTTCAACTGTGAAACAGAAACTATTAGTTAGTGTGTAACACTATCTATCACTATCTATTACACTAGCGCTAGACCTTGATAGAGTGATTCACAATCTAACAATTAGTGTGTGATAGTCCAAATTAAACAAAAGAAAACAATGGAATTATTGTCCAATAGTGCGTACTATTCTACTAACTATTTCACGGGTTAACTGTAATCGCTCTAATATTCGAGGATAATAGAAACTGATACGAAGTACTACGGCGTAAAATCCTACTATCTATTTCACAGATGAAGTAAAACATACTTGTCCAATACTCTGACAAATTTATGCATAGCATTGTACTGTAATACATTGTGCTGTATTGTGTCGTTCTAGAATGTATTGTTAAACTATTGTCATGGTCATATAATACAATACAATACTACACATAAATTTGTCAGAGTATTGGACAACCCTCATTGGAACCTGCAGTTTTGTTATTGCGTTTTGGTATTTTGCTGTTGGAACCTGCTCTTTTGTTATTGCGTTCTGATATCTTGCTATTGGAAACAGCTGTTTTGTTTTTGCGTTCTGACATTTTGCCATTGGAACATTGCAACTTGTACTTTTGTTGTTGCGTTCTCGTATTTTGACGATATTCATTTCATTTTGGTGTTTTGACAAGGTAGCATGCAGTTCGGCATGGCACTCAGTAACGCGTTTTATTGTAAAGCAATAGTAAAGCGAGCCCGCAGACGTATTCTTGGCGGGGATGGTCAGCGGCACTTTCTTATAGTGGGTTTCAGCAAAATCTGACCACATTTTTGGAATTCCTTTGTTCTTCCAACTGGTATGAATGGTATGTGAGCCCCGAAGGTTCTAAGAAGTTAGCGAAAGGAGAAAGACGACTTTTCGGTAAGGTTGATTTCATTTTATAATCCACAAAGTTAAACGCTTGTTCTCCATTTCCGTCATATTTTTTCACTACAGTGGTGTTATTCTAAACATGTTTATCAGCTTACAGGGGGTAGTGCGTAGCTTGTCATCTGAAAGCTTCCAGAAACTTAACTTAAGTTTAAATTTCATGATTTAGCTTTGCATTTCAGCCCACATTGGGCGTTGAACAACCGAAAAGTCCACCCCGAGTTTGGTTGCATCAAGAAGTCGACCCAGTTTGGTCGCACAAAAACGACTCACTACAAATGAAATCAGCACGTTGTCAAAATAAATCAGATCTAGCACGGTTGCTATCAGAATCTCGTTTGAATGTCACGAGCGGAATAAACGTATTTTTTCCAAAGTATGAGAGAGCGGGGAAATTGTGTTTAACTGCTTCTAATGACCTTAAGCTTAATTATCTTTTGAGTTTGTTGCCGGTTTGGTTCCAACTGTATTTCTTGCCAGAAATGCTTTAGTTATGCTTACTCTGACTTTATGGCCAGAAGTTGGCTTATGCAATGGAGCAACAGGGAAAGTGATCAATATAATTTATGCTGAGAATGACATTCCACCCTCTTTGCCCATAGCCGTGATAGTTCAGTTTGACAACTACAAAGGTCCATCGTTAATGATGCCTTACCAAATGTTGTTCCCTGCCCAATAACAATTACAGCAGACACAGTAAAAAAAAGGTAAAAAAGGTAAGGTAAAGTCGCACTCGGGCAAAGATGGCTCAAACGGCCGGAGCTTAACCCGGTTTCCGTAGCATGAAGCAACTAGGAATATTGCTACTCCCCCTGGATGGGATGCTAGTCCATCGCAGGGTTACCCCCAGCATTTTGTACCCATTTATACACCTGGGTGGAGAGAGACAGTGTGGAGTAAAGTTTCTTGTCTAAGGAAACAACACGACGGCAGAGACCAGGCTTCGAACCACCGACCTTCAGGTTGAAAGTCCGACGCGCTAACCACTAAACCACCGTGCCGCCCACATGAAAGACAGCAAATGCCTTTAAAAGCTTTCATGGGCTATAACAATACACAAAAGTCAAGGTTTGACAATGCCTAAAGCTTGGATTCACCTTGGCATCTCTGAAAAAACAGTAGGGATAACATGTGTGACTATAATTAGGATTAGAACACTAGACTCTTGTGTTATAGAGCCTATGACATTCAGTGACCGCCTAAAAAGAATAAAAGATTCATCTCAGCTCAAGTTTAGAATTGAAGAAGAAAATCGTTTGCATAACTTGGCAAGTGCTTTTCTCAATTATAACTGAAAATGACAATTTGATGTTCTTATAAGACTCTCTGTTGCTTTATTTTGCTCACATATAGGATAGGGTAGGTAAAGGGTTGGAAAAACAACCCTCCTTACGCCGTTACGTTGTTGCCCGTTACACATTTTCCGAACAGGCCTAGACTTTCTCCATACAAATATTTGTTTATAGGGGCAGAGGTTGGAAGGGAATTGATTTATTAATTCAGGTGGAACCATGAGATAAAAGATCTCAGTTCAAACTAATTAACTTAATTTCATGATTTAGAACTGTTCTCCGTAATAAAAGACATAACAAAGAATTTTTTATTCCTATGGAGAAGACTCGCGTTTTTAGTTATAGATTATGGCCGTGTCAATTTCAATTTTCTCTGTAAGGAATTCTAGCTGTTCTTTGGGTATATTAAACACTGGTCTACCCTTTTCACCAGTAAATGTCTTTTGAGCCTGACACGATGTGACAGTGCTCCACTTCCTGATCTATAAAGACAATCTTTAGCTTCCCGGCTTAAGCAGCGAACCATTCTCGCGTCCATAATTTCAGTATCAAGGTATCTTACCGTTGTGTGATACAACCAATCAATACGATAGTATAAGCCGTCGATTCTGTCCAAATCAAGTACTTTTCTGGGGCCAATTCCCTTATGATAGCAACGAGCGAGTTATCATTGCATGTTCGTCCGCCATCTTGGACTTGCGACATAAATTAAAATATTGGCCGTTTTTATACTAGAGACGCATTATCTGTCCAGACGAATAATGCGTCTGTCATGTTATGCGTCTAGTGTAAAGACGGGACGAACAACTTGACACGCATTATCCGTCTGGACGAACTTGGGCAAACATTTGTAGTTCGTCCGTCTGGTTATGCGTCTCTAGTATAAAGACGGGCACACGACGCATTATCCGTCTAGACGAATTATCTTTCGAAATGCGTCTTTAACGACGCATTTCGAAAGTTAGTTCGTCCAGACGGGTAATGCGTCTCTAGTATAAAAACGGCCATTTACATTTTGGCGGGAAATAAATTATTGTGTCCAAAACGCGTTACTGAGTGCCATGCCGAACTGCATGTTACCTTGTCAAAACACCAAAATGAAATGAATATCGTCAAAATACGAGAACGCAATGACAAAAGTGCAGGTTGCAATGTTCCAATGGCAAATGTCAGAATGCAAGAACAAAATCACAAAATACAATAACACTAACACTAACATAGCGCAACAACAAAAGAGCAGGTTCCAATAGCAAAATACCAGAAGACAATAACAAAAGAGTAGGTTCCAATAGCAAGATATCAGCAAAACTGCAGGTTCCCATAGCAAAATACCAGGTGTTAATTTTCTCAAAGAAGAAAGGCTAAATTAACTGTATGTCCCAAATTATTGACGAAAAACAAAGGTGTAAACTATGAGAAGTCTAAGAAAAGGTGTGAAAGTTCAGTTTACGATAATGTGGCAACTGAACCGAGTAGGTTTACTTTGAGATCAGCTATTAAAGGCAGTCACTGTGCTCGAATGTAACATTTAATTGTAGCCATAACAAAGAAGGGATATTTCTCTTTAAATCTGCCTGAAAATATTTTTAATCGACATCGCTGAAATCCTTGAAAAGGAACAATTTGTTCAACTCCACGCGGCGAAATAGCCTCTTGTTTGCCGCGAGGACTATTGTTTAAACAATGGCTTTCTATTGGTCAAATCTCGTGACGCACACCGCCTGATTTACATCTATCAGAACGCTCGATTGCTTTCCGAAGAATTTTTCGGAATATATATTTTTTTTATTTCCACTTTGTCTTTATTATCTTATTACAATAAGGCTATTACTATAAACAAGAATATGGTACTACTTCAAAGTTACAAATGCAACGAATGATAGAAAAATTGCAAATTTAAAGTATTATTCGCACGCACTCCAATTACATTTTTTTTTTAATTTTCGAAAGCCATGTCATAATACACGCTCACAAAAACACCACAATATAGACACAATGCAGATACTTCAACAACACTTATAAAAGCTGAGATTATCTTTTTAAATGGCCAACCACATTTTGCTCCAAACAGTATCAACAGTTAGTTTATATATAGCATTGCTTCCCATCTTTTTCTAAAATCCAGAAGCTTCTTACAGTATTTCTTAAAGCAATTAGCTTTTCAGTCTCTTTCTTAGCTACTACCTTGTGTTAAAAACAAGTTAAATTTTTGGAGGGATTTGTTTCTTCTGCACTCCCATATACTTAGTTTACCCAGAATTATCAAATAATTTAGGAGATCATTGCTATTAAACTTCTTTTAGCGATAAGCTCAAAATTCTCCACGGAGGTCCCACCACCAAATACTAAATCTATTCCAAAACATCTATGAATATGAGCCGTTATAAAAGAGGTGATAAAGGTCTTCTTTATAAATTCTGCAAAAGGAACACTTCTCTGACCCGATTAACCCAATTTTAAACAATTTGCTATTTTTATAAGACATACATGTAATGTTGTTTAGTAATTTATATTGAAGATACCAGACAATCACATACGATTCGCTTGCGACACTATACGGAATCGAGAATACTTCCTGTAGTGAGTTTGAAAGATCCAAATCGCCCGACAAACTTTTAAAGCTATTAGGGCAGACCTTCCAACCCCCATCACATGCAAATCTGGAGGTTTTGAAAAAAAGTCAAGAAAAACCTGGAGATTCGGACCTCAAACCTGGAGATTTCCAAAATATGCGTCAAATTAAAAAAAAAAAAAACATTATTTGTTTGAGAGTAATTTTGTGATTGCTGTTTCGCTCTCGAGTTCTGGACAACGAGTAGCCATTTTGAAATTTGTGTTCGAAGGCTAAGCTTTCCCAGAGACCTTAGCGCACCGATGTTTCACTGGAATGAGGCTGACATTGTACCCAGGTTTCTCTCACAAATAAGTTTGATTAATTCGGCTGTTATGAACACAGATTATTCGATATTCCTTCATACTTTGCGAATTTTTTTGGCAATTTCAAGGTCTTCTGGTTTACCGTGAGATTTAGAGGCAAAACCGTGAGACCGTGAGATGGCATCCCAAACCGTGATCCTCCGGGAGACACCTCGCGCACGCGTCCTCGAAATTTCGCCCCATCATTTAATAAACGCCTGCATTGCAGGCTAATTTTAAAAGCAAACTCTCTCCATATTTTTTTTTACCCCAGGTTGGTGGGGGGGGGGGGGTACTCCCTTATAAGGGCTTAATGGGGACGTGCGACCAGCGAGGGTATGTTTTTCGGGATTTTTTATCTTAAACAGGGTATCGATTTTATCATTTTTTGTCTTAATCAGGGTATCGATTTTATCAATTGTGGTCTTAAACAGGGTATCTTTTCTTGGACGATAGACAGCCTACGCGTTTGTTCTACAAACTAAACTACAGCAAAATGTTTTCGGGTTAAATGTCTTAAACAGGGTATCAAAAATCGGAATTCTGTCTTAAACAGGGTAGGAAAATCAGCGATTTTTGTCTTAAACAGGGTCAGGGTATGAGGGGTCGGGCCGCACCTCCCCACCCAAGGATATATTAAGTGCCCCCCCCCGGGGGGTCCAACCCGCTCATCGAGAACGCGTGGGACCCATGACAGTCTTAAAGCTTTAATGTGTGTTTCAAGGTCTGTTAGATTCAGACCACCGTTGGATAGCGAGTTAATTACCGATAGCCTGGTCACTTTATCGGGGACTTTCCATAAAAATTTATATATCATCCTCTCCGTTTGTTTAATAAAATTCTCCTGGAGTTTCTAAAAGTGAAGAAACATATAACAGCTTGGGTATAAGAAATGATTTAATAATGGTCACTTTGCCGAACAAGGATAAACATTGTTGACTCCATATATTGATCGTTTTTTGAACGTCGCTCAGTCTTTCCTGAAAATTTTGTTTCAAAACTTGTTCTTGATCACATGAGAAGTACATTCCCAGTGTTTTCATTCCAGTGCACCACTCAAGGCCCACAAGTTTCTCTAGTGAATTTTTACTTGCTCCAATCCACATCGCTTTAGTTTTTGAAAGATTCGTTTTTAAACCTGAGCATTTTTCAAAACTGTGAAGGGTTTGTATGACGATTTCAACAGAAGTATTTGCCAACGTGGCAGTCATATCATCCGCATAAAACAGCGATTTTATTTCGTCCCCACCAATTTTAATACCTTCGATATATTCATTGGACCTCAGGCATATTGCCAAAATTTCAATTGCAACCATAAATAAATACGGTGACAAAGGGTCCCCTTGTCTTACACATTTAAGATTTTGAACAGCTGGTTTGCGGAATCGACACCACTTATGAAGGCAGTAATGTCATCAGCATACAAGCTAAGCTTTAATTAAGCATCGTTAATTTTTAAACCACGAATGTTCTCGTCACGTCGTATAGCTTGAGCAAGCACCTCAATTGCAAATACGAAAAGGAGCCCTGATAAGGGGCAGCCTTGTCTAACACCTCTGCTAAGTTGAAAACAACCTGATTCATAGCCGTTATTCATGACACAGCTGGAAATATTGGAATAAATAGTGTATATCCATGTTTGGACGTTGGACCGAAATTCATCGCTTCAAGAATTTTAAATAAAAATTTCCATTCTAGTGAATCAAAAGCTTCTTCGAAATCTATAAAGAGGAGCATGCCGGGTATATTTGGGCAGTTTAAACGGGGTATTAAGAAAGTATTAAGAAAGTATTAAGAAAGTATCTGAGATATCGGATTCCCACACGGCAATCATGTAAAGCAGTTGTACAAGTTTTAATTTTTAATTATTAACTTAACTGATGATTCTCCGTGTTTAAATAAAGATTTACATTACATTACATTACATTTGTCTTCTCGTATAATTCAATTACATCAGAAATAAGCGAATGTTTTCACCAATGAATCGATCTTTAACATAACCAGTTTGATCTCTGTTTATTAATTTCGGCAGGATCTTTTTTAGTCGTTTCGCAATGCATTTCGTGGCAATTTTGTTGTCGGTGTTTAGCAAGGAGATTGGTGGCCAGTTTTTAAGTAGGAGAGTGTCTTTGTTCTTTTACGGTAACAGTGAAATCGCGCCTCGTCTTTGTGAGATTGATATTTCACCATACTGATAGGCATCATTTAAGCAGTCTATTAACGGCGTTGCAATACATTTCCAAAGCATAGGTAGAATTCCACAGTCCACCAGATCCTGGAGTTTCTTTCATCACAATGTTTCAAGAGGATTCGCCAATAAAAACTATTGCAACGAAATTATTATTTTCCGTAGACATAGAAGAAATTTGTATTTACCCTACTGGTTGATGAATCCCGGCATAGTAAATCGAACTCAATCGAACTCAATCGAACTCAATCCGTGGATTGAGTTCGAATGAGTTCGGCAATCGAACGAAATCGAACACCAGACTTTCAGTGAGTTCGATTTCCGAACAAATCGAATTCAATCGAACAAATCGAACTCAATCGAACTCAATCCATCTGATTGTGTTCGACTGAGTTCGGAAACCGAACTCAACCGAACACAATTAAATGGACTGCGTTCGATTGGCTCTGGTAAACCTATACAAAGCAAGCCCATCAAAGCAGGTTTTTCTTGTGCTTTTTTACAATTTATTCAATAACAGAAACCCCATTTATAAACTGTCCACGGTAAGAGAACAGAACAGAACAGAGCAGAACAGAGCAAAGCTATCATTATTCCGCGGGCGTATTCCGAAATTTTTCAGTGTACCCTTTCCCTTTTTAGCTAACTTACAATTGCGGCAAGACAACTCGAAGGGTTACTTTTATGCAAAAATACAAGCAAATTACTAACCGCGACACACGCAACGGCATACAGTAGATGGATGATTATGAAAAATATCTTACTAACGATATCCACAGCGCATCTGAAGCCATTTCTGCTGAATTTCTTTGTTTACGAAAAACACGGGCGCTACACTCCGGGCTGAAGCAGCTTCCAAGATCTGGTTATGGATTTACAACGTCTGTTTTACACAAATCACGAGTTTTCGATTGGGTTCGATTGTTTTTTTTTTTTTTTTCTTTTCGGTGAGTTCGATTTCGTTCGATTGCCGAACTCAATCGAACTCAATCCATGAATTGAGTTCGATTGAGTTCGATTGAGTTCGATTGAAATTGAGTTCGATTGGGTTCGATTTACTATGCCGGGATGAATATGCCGTGTGTCCTTTTGAGAGGCGTCAAAAGCATTGAATCACGCGATCAGTCCGCAAATTATTTTTAAACAATATTTGAATATATTAAGTTTTTAATTGGTAACGGAATGAAATATGTGTTAAGAAAAATGGTAACAACACGGACGAACCACTTAGGTCTAATTCACAAGAGATAAAATAACAAACGATACACAAATTTTTATGTTTTTACTTAAACGACGGCAGGGCTGTGTTTCTTTTGCAAAATTGAAAACCGTATCGTTTTTTCGAAACCATATTTTTCGCTTCTTCACTGACATCCAAAGATCGAGACAGACTATGAATCCGCATGGTCTACAACGGGAAATAAGCCCGGGGGGGTACTCAACAACGTTTTGTACGGGGATGCTCCGCCCCAAGGTCCAAACCCTTACCCTTTCATATACCGTCTTTGACAGAAAAGGTACCCCTTTCATATACCTTTCAATGAAAATGGTACCCCTTTCATATAGCCTTTACTTGCGTCTGTTTGATATATTTTGAAAGGCCCTTTTTATAAGACTTAAATGGCAGTTTTCCCTACCTTTTTTACGCCTCAACGGCGTGTTTTCGGTTCCCTTTCCTATTCTTCGTGAAATCCCTACCCTTTCATATACTTCAACTCGTGAAATCACGACCCTTTCATATACCTCCAGCCTCAAAAAGGTACCCCTTTCGGGCGGAGCATCCCCGTATAGCCCATTATAGGGAGTACCCCCCCCCCCCCGGGGGGAAATAAAATAGAAATATGTAAAATATACTACGGATCTGGAAAGAATACGCACAGCCAGCGGTAGTTCTAAACAATGTAACATGACCTACTGCCCCACCCAACAGAGTCTGTTTTTGCCACCATTTTATCCCCTTTTTAAAAGACTTTTCGGGTGTGTTGATGGCTTTTGTAATTTTGCTTTTCATTTGCTTTTCAAACTATCTTCACTTGTGCTAACTGACGAAGTTGATCAGGGAATATGGCGGAGATAAACATTGGTGGCGTCGTGGCTATTATTGTTTTTTATCTGGTAATCCTTGGCATCGGTTTGTGGGCAGCTCGCCGTCGCAAGGAAGGTCACGCGGAAGAAGAGGCCATGTTGGCAGGTCGAAGTATTGGCTTCTTTGTCGGTACCTTCACTCTGACAGGTAATAATCTCTTTCATTGCCAAAAACTGGCCAAAATCAAAATTCATGAAAACCTTCATTTTGTAAATTTCTGAAAGAGATTGGGTCGATTCGAAGCGATTCCAGCGAGTTTTAGTTCCACTGTTTCTTCCTCCTCTCTTTTAGGGAGGAAGAAATAGTGAAACTAAAACTCGCTGGAATCGCTTCGAATCGACGCAAAAACCACTCAAGACATTTTTATTCAAATATCGTTCCTAATTTTACGCTCAAATTCGAAGCAAATTTTCCCCATACAAATCCTTATAATTTCACTATCACAAAACAGTTACCACGACGTTCAAATTACAACGTGTAAGCATCACTTGAGCTTGGGGCACCTGTGCTTCAACATCTAAATTTTGTTATTTGTCATTGTGTGTCGAAGTTACAATTCCGTTTGCGTTAACGTTCATTTGCGTTCCCTGCCTCACTTGCATCTCTCTACTATGTTTTATCTTCGGATCGGACGCGTGTCTGTTTCCGGCGTGAAAACATAAATAACGATTATTTGTACTGTTTCTTCCTACTACACAGTTTCTATATACTGTATAGTGTAGTGTTTTTAAGTCCGCGCTTATAAACAAACTAATTGTTACTTGAAGTATTCACATGTTTTCTCCAAACCATATAAAACTGAATAATTAGTTTTACATTCAAGAATATCAAGAGAAAATAATTGGATAATTATAATCTCTTGATATATTACATTATATGTGGATAAATTAAATAAACTCACTGTCAACTGACCTTATTGTTGTCTCCAACAGCAACGTGGGTTGGTGGAGGATACATCAATGGCACAGCGGAAGTTGTCTATGATAAAGGTCTCGTTTGGGCGCAGGCACCTTGGGGTTACGCGTTAAGCCTTACCATAGGTGAGTAAGAACTAATTCTGAAATCTAAATCTCTTTAAAACACAAAACAACACAACACAACACGAGACAACACAAAGCACAACATTCAAAACAACACCGCACAAAACTAAACAAAACAAGACAACACAAAACAAAACAAAACAAAAAAACCGGGGGGGTACTCAACAAAGTTTTGTACGGGGATTTCTTTTTGACAGAAAAGGTATCCCTTTCATATACCTTTCATTGAAAATGGTACCCCTTTCATATAGCCTTTACGTGCATCTTTTTGATATATTTTGAAAGGCTCTTTTTATAGTACTTAAATGGCGGTTTTCCCTACCTTTTTTATGCTTCAACGGCGTGTTTTCGCTACCCTTTCCTATTCTTCGTGAAATCCCTACCCTTTCATATACTTCAACTCATAAAATCCCAACCTTTCATATACCTCCAGCCTCAAAAAGGTACCCCTTTCGGGCGGAGCATCCCCGTAGAGCATCCCCGTATGGCCCATTATAGGGAGTACCCCCCCCCCTTTCGGGCGGAGCATCCCCGTATAGTCCATTATAGGGAGTACCCCCCCCCCGGGGAACAACACAACACATTAACAAAACAACACGAGAGAACACAACAACACATAACAACACAACACAACACAAAACACTACACAACACCGTACAAAACAAAACACAAAACAAAACAAAACAACAACTTTTATGGAATAGTCGCATGTAAGGATTTTACGAACATGTATATTCGGACAGACAGTTGGTGCTACATTACAAGCGACTGTTGGAGTAACAGATTTGGTATTCCTATATTACTCAGGTGGATTGGCCTTTGCCAAGATCATGCGAAGGAGAGAGTACTTTACAATGCTGGATCCTTTCCAAGAGAAGTACGGCGCGCGCATGGGTGGACTATTGTTCATCCCTGCGTTGCTGGGTGAGATATTCTGGTCTGCAGCCATCCTTGCCGCTCTCGGCGCCACCGTTAGCGTTGTACTGAACTTGGATCGTGTTCCATCTGTCATTGCGTCGGCCTGCATCGCTATTTTCTACACGCTGATTGGTGGATTCTATTCTGTGGCTTACACCGATATTGTCCAACTTTCCTGCATCTTTATTGGACTGGTGAGTAGGAGCAGCGGTTTATACTGTGCGAACATGCACGTCTTTTCTAACCCTTTCACGCCCGTATTTTGTTCTCCCCGTTTTTCTCCTCCTTTTCCTCTTGTTCCTTTTTGTTATTGATGAACTTTCACTAGAAGTTGTTTGTGTTGGAAAACTTTGCACATAAACGAGTTGGAGCAGTACTGTGTGGCCATGAACGTCTTTTCTAACCCTTTCACGCCCGTATTTTTTGCAACCGGTAAGCTGACATTTCTTTCCCATTTGGGACGAAAAAGCCGATTTTTCATTCCAGGATTGCACACAAAGCATTTTTTTTGTCCCCGTATTTTTCCCCTTTTCCACTTATTTCTTTTTGTTATTGATGAACCTTCACTGGTTGAGGAAAGTGCAAAAATTCAACCAAAATTAGCTATCGGGAGGAAGGCCAAATTTTCCTTTCATTCTGCAAGTCAAGTTTCCTAGGTTTCTTGTATGTAACTCTAGCTTCAAAAACTCATTAATAATTCATAAAGAAAATACAAAGGAAATTAATGTTTAATGAGTGTCTTTATATCTGGTTAAGACACGGCTTAATTTTACGTCCAATTTTCTTGCCCAAAATATCCCAAAATGTTAATATTACTGAAAGAATGAATAGATCTACATCAGAAGTTTTTGAAGCCGTTAAATAAACTCGCCCTTCGTGCTTTATCAAGTCTAACACACTCGGCTGCGTCTCGTGTTTTAAACTTGATAAAGCACTCCTGCTCGTTTGCAATCTCCTGCAAGTTTGAAAGATCCTTTCTTTCTTTCTTCATCAGTTGATTATTAAAGGGGAGTGTCACGGGGATTTGGTGTCAATTTCTAAAACCAATAATGGTCCAATTTTGCAATAAATGACCACAAAATGTAGCAAAACTGTCAATAAGTATTTTTAGTCATAGACGGAGTTGGTGTAAATGAATTGCAACTTGAAAACTGCTTAGCCTATTTTTTTTTTTTTCAAGTTTCAACATTTTCGTCTCCAAAATGATCCAAAACAAAAACAGACCATAATTTGTTCGTACTTTCAAGGATTGGTTAGTTTCTTTGTCTTGGTGGTTTAGTATTACTTTGTATATAATTTATTTACCCTCGGACGTACACGCAAACGTATACCCCAACCGTGGGACAAGGGGGCAACCACCCACCCCCCCCCCCCCCCTTGGGTTTTTGCGATGTTGCAATATTTCGAAAGTATTTTACATCTAATAGATAGCCCGCGATGTGCTCTACAAGATAAGGTAAATATTATGGGTTGTGGCGCTGCTGGGGGTCCGTGACGTCATCCAAAATGGCCGCCAAGATGGCCGCCATCTTGGATTTCACTAAAAATTCAAATTTATCGGAAAATTCGAAAATTGCAAATATCGTTTGCTAGAGTTGCAAAATAACATACAATTAAACATTTTGATGCTTTTTGGTAGCATTTTATATGTTTTTTGCTGAAAAAAGGTGAAAACACGCATTTTTCTTCAAAACTGGGTTGACCACATGTTACTTATGACGTCATATCTCGTTACCATAGCAACCGGTTGTCGCCAAACTTTATCAAAATGTGTCTCGAAGATAAATGAACAGCTACTAAAAACGGCATGTGCTAATCTTAAATGGTCTTGAAAATATCGGAGAAAAACCTTAAGGGGGTGTGGCAACCACCCTCCCACCCCCCTTGTACGTCCGAGGGTTAAAGGTATTGTAGCATGGTTTTGATCGAAAAAGGTTAAACCCACCGTGATACTTCCCCTGTAAAGACATCTCTTGTCATCAAAAGTGATCACGTCACAAATGGTACATTTTCTGCTGTTGTTATATGGAAATTATGGACAGGTTCGTGCTTCTAATTCTCCATATTCTGTCTTCTTTAGTTGATCAGTATTCCTTTTGCAATGGCAAATCCAGCAGTTAGTGACATTACGGTTGATAACAAGGAGTGGCTGGGGGAGTTGGATATGAAGAACCTTGGACCCTGGCTCGACTATGCACTTTTATTGGTATGTTAATTTTTCACCAAAATTGTGTTCTGCTTTATTTTTCAAGGCAAGTTCTTCAGTTTGGTAACGGTTAAGTGCGATAACTGGTGATTTAAGGACGTTCGCGCTAATTGTTTATGCGCATCCTTACTGCGCACGCAATTCATGTCGCAACGCCATGCTACGTCATGCACGAGCGCGCGCAAGAGAAGAAATCTAAGCACATAAAGGACTGGTAGCCTTTGCATTAATTTTGCTTAGATTTAACTCGCTTGGATGGTCGGTGACCCCCAATTTTTTTGGATAGATAATTTTCTTTGCCACTTCTCGACAGATTGTGAAAAAATGAACAAAAAATCAATAATGTAGGAAGTTTAATTTTTTCCCCATTTTTCTACCCGCGCGAATCCTGCCTAAAAAGTTGGAACAACCCTGTGCACCATAATAAACAGTACCACAGGAAAGTACTGCTCAATAGCTTTCATTTCAATGGCCACACGGTAGGATTTCATCCACAGATTCCAAAGTTAGAACAACCTTGTACAGCATAATAAACAGCACCACAGGAAAGTACTGCTCAGTAGCTTTCATGTGAATGGTCACACGGTAGGATTTCATCCACAGACTCAAAAGTTAGAACAACCTTGTACAGCATAATAAACAGTACCACAGGAAAGTGCTGCTCAGTAGCTTTCATTTGAATGGTCACACGACTAAAAAGATAGCACAATTTTGCACAGTATAACAAACAGTCTAACAAAAAAGTACTGCTCAATAGCTTTCATTTGAATGGCCACACGGCCGAGTTCATCCACAGACTAAAATGTTAGAACCACCTTGTAATAAGCAACACCACAAGAAAGTACTACTCAATAGCTTTCATTTGAATGGTCCCACGGTAGGATTTCATTCAGACTCAAACATTACTGAAGCACCTTGTCGTAATTATAAATAGCTCCACAATAGCTTTCATTTGAATGGTAAGATTTCATTCATATACTGAAAAGTTATAACCATCTTGCACAGCATAATTAACAACTATTCACCGTGGAGGCGGCTAGTACAACAAGATCCAACAACAACAACAAAACTTTATTAATAAGCAAATAAAATAACGAAAGTATTGCCCGCAGCTAGCAAGGCTATTCGAGGCGGGACAATGCATACAAAACTAGAAACTAATAAGCAATAATTTAGTTTTCGACATTTTTGGCTAATTTTACCTTTTTAATTAAGGTGGGTGTATCAATATAGTCATCTTCTGAATTCAGAATATCAAAAATTAAATTTTCAGTAATTTGCTGAGTGTTTTTTTGAACTTATTCTTGGGGAGTTGTCGGATGTTACAGGGTATCGCATTCCACAGCTTAGCCCCAAAGCGAGAGAAAGACAATTTATATAATTCTAGATAGGAACTGTTAACATAAAAGTTTCCTGAAGCCGATGCTCTTGTATTGTAGTAGTATGCTCTTGCTCTTGTATTGCAGCTAGTGGTGGATATTTGGTCGGTAAATATCCAACACTAGCCACCGACACTGAGGTGGATAGTTGTTTTTGTATATACTAAAACAGTTAGATAATACAGCACGAAAATGGTGATTTTTAACTTATTTATTCCAGTTAGCGATTACAATTTTCGCGCGCAAATTGCTTGGAGGAGCTATCCTCTGTTTCATTAGCCAATCAGAGCGCGCCAACAACGCTATCCACTGTTTTGGTATATAAAAATAAATAGTATCACATGAAGGATAAGCTCGATCCCGGCTATCATTTATTCACATGGTGGAATTTCATCCACAGGTATTTGGTGGCATGCCATGGCAAGTTTACTTTCAGCGCGTGTTATCATGTAAAACACCACAGAAGGCCCAGATCCTCTCCTTTGCAGCCTCGCTTGGGTGCCTAGTGATGATCGTACCAGCGCTCCTAATTGGAGCAATAGGTGCCAAAACAGGTACAACAAGTTTACAATTCTGTCTTATTCAGCTCGACTTTTGTTGAAAGATGATTAGGATTGTATAATAAAAGTGGCTTTCAATTGATGAGTATCAAATGATCTTCCATTGCCGTAGTTTCTACAACACTTTTTTTTTTTTCATTCAAGCTACTGAAAGCCAGAATCGAAAGTGTTTGTCAAATCGCTATTTAATAAAAAGAAACGTTTAAATTATGTTTCTGTCATTTTCGACTAAACTAAATATGATTGAAGGTAAACTTTCAAATTTTTATTTTTAAAGTTTATATTTTTAAACATTTTATTTTAAAAAATGTCGCTTTATTTTATTTTGTGAAATATATGTGTGTTGAATACGTGTTTTCGTTATTTTTAGATTTAGATTTAACCAATATGAAACACGTCCGGTTTCGTATCATCCTTAAGCTCTTGTTTTATTTTACACCAGATTGGACCAAGACCGCTTTCTTTAAGTCATCTGGAAACGCCACCAATGCAACTGTGACATTTGACAAGCAGATGATCCTTCCCATGGTGCTTCAGTACCTCACTCCAACACCTGTAGCCTTTGTGGGCCTCGGCGCTGTGTCAGCGGCTGTCATGTCTTCCACTGACTCCAGTTTCCTGTCCGCCAGCTCTATGTTTTCACGAAACGTTTACAAACTGATCTTGAGACAAAACGTGAGTGACGCAAAACGCAATTAAGGTTACTTGGAATTTCGTTTGCTAACTTATCCTCTCTTTTGGATTGGGTTCCTTAGAAAGTTGCCCTGACAGAAAAGGAATTTAGATTTTGATATTGTTGCTTTAAGCGAAAGAACAGAAAATAAATGCAGATTGCAGATACACTTGTTCTTTCACCTTCAACTGCAATGCAAGCCACAGTTACACGAACAGTTTCTTGCTTTCACAGACGCATCATCAGAGTTCCATAAATATCGCACACCAAGTCACTTTTGAAAGTAGCCTGTGAACAGGCTCTTTTTCGGGGATATTCAGAAATCGGCGAGCGTAGCGAATCGAGCGCGCTCTGGCTTCCCCGATACTCACTGACAGGAGCCTGCATGTTAACAGGCTATTTTGTAAATAAATATTATTGTGAAACCTACACAAGGAATTTTTGCTTTCAAAAAGTGGGACGTTGCTAGCTTGCAATGCATAAACGACGTGAAGAGCATCTAATATTCTGCTGAAAATTGTTTTTTGAACTTTGGACTAATAAATAATGAACTTGTTTGCAGGCCTCCGAGAGAGAAGTAGTGTGGGTGATGCGTTTTGCCATATTTGGAATTGGCGCGATCGCTACACTAATGTCTCTGATGGTGAATTCAATCTACACCTTGTTTGCACTGTGCAGTGACTTGGTGTACGTCATCTTGTTCCCGCAGCTGTGCTGTGTCATCTACCTCCAAGGCTCCAATACCTACGGCTCCTTTATGGGATACATACTCGGGTTGTTTTTCCGTGTGGCGGGAGGGGAGGAAAAAATTGGTTTTCATCCCCTTGTTAAATTTCCGTATTATGACGAAATTGAAGGGAAGCAACTATTTCCATATCGTACCCTGGCCATGTGCATTTCGTTTGTAACTATTATTGTTGTGTCTTACTCGGTAAAGCATCTGTTTGAGAAGGAAATTATACCGTTAAAGTATGATTTCTTGTACTGCTTCAGGGAACGAGATTTCGAGAAATCAGAAGGGGAGAAAAATGCGAACTACCCTATGAAGAAAATCGCCAAATCACGCCCTAAAGTTATTAAACTGTAGTCAGTGGCATCAATGATTATTCGATGAGTGAAGTCATCATTGCCAATTAGTTATCAATGGCAAAAACGTTTGTGGCCTATTACAATTGATTACATGTTGTTGTCATAAATTTCCTGGATGGACTCCTGCATAAAATTGACGGGAATTTTATGGCAATTCCTACACTGTACCAGAATATTGTATTGCGAGTGTGGCAACAATTTATTTTTAGCACGAAGGTGTTTCAAAACAACATATTCGTACATTGTTTTGGTTTTGTAACGATAAAACCGTTGTATCGAAAAAGTCAAAATTGCGCTCAGATTTATTAAAAGAAATAGCATATATCTATAACTTTTATTACCCTAAAGGGTATCTGACAGCTACAACTGTCGCCACTTTGGACACTGAATACCACTTTTATATGGGAGTCACCCCACCCCCCACCAATGATTATTCCAATGATTATTCATCGATTAATAATTAATTAATCTTGTCGTCAATTACACTGCAGAACTTAGGCCCCGTCCACACGTATCCGGATATTTTTGAATCCGTAACTTTTTTGTTGCGGATAAGAAAATATTCGCGTCCACACGTAGCGTATTCAAATCGTATTTGCCCGTCCACACGCATCCGGGTTCGCTCTAGTACCCAGGGCTCCTCTTAAAATGTTGTCAAAAGAGCATGCGCAAAGGCCAAGTTCAAAGCCAAGTTCAACTGTAAACACGTAAGTAGACTTGAAATAAGCCCAAGTAGAAGTGAAGCGATAATATTACGGTCGGCCATGTTAAATATTCGCGCGGTTAAAGACTGGTTCCGATGCTGTTACGTCAGCGAATTAAAAATATCCGGATTCGACCGTCCACACGATGCCGTACTCGTAGCGTATTCAAAAATTTCCACTCTGGAGAGCGGATTCAAAAAGTTGCGGATTCGTGAGCCGAATTCGCCGGATACGTGTGGATGGAAGGCCAATCCGCAACAAAAAAGTTGCGGATTCAAAAATATCCGGATACGTGTGGACGGGGCCTAAATTAGACAACTTAAGGAATTCCTCAGGCTTCTTGTTCCTAATTAAAGGTTGCCGCCATTCACCTGGAGATGTTGTTCGAGTTTTTATATTCAATAATATTAATAATTTACGGCGAATAAAGGTAATTTGTTGCCACAAGATGATGTGGATGAGTAATCAATCAAATTATTGACTGGTAAATGAAACAAGAGATTAAGAAATGTGAAAAATATTGTAGCCTATCGATTGGTCATTAATTGTTCAACTCCAATCATAAGTTTTGAAAATGCTTGTCTTAGATGTGTTCGATTGTCCGTATTGCAAAATAAAATAGACACAATACACGGAAACCCTTATATCATGGTTTTAGCCACACTAGAATAGCTGCTACGTAAATTCGAAATAGCAATAGCCGCGACAAGGATAAATTCGAAATTAATAACAATAGCTGCCAGCGGTCAACTTAAGCGTGCGGCGGCTATTGCTATTTCGAATTTACTGCCTAGGTAAAAGTAGAAACGAGTAACCGCGGCTTATATGAAATATAACTCAAAATAGTTGCGCGAATTGTGAATAGAAGTGAACACAGCAAATAAAGCTAATAGTCACGAACAGTAACAGTAGTATTGTAGTGTACAGGCGAACATCTGCTGACGTCATGCATGCATTGTTTACATTTTGTCTTTTAGCGTACGAATTTTCGAAGAGATCGTGTTTAATACGAATTGACTTCAAAAGTTGAAAGAGCTTGTGAAACTTAATATATATATAATCTACCCAATTTGCAGCTCTTTGCATTTTCCGAAAGTAAGATGGGCCGCTACTTTCAGTCGGAATTCTAGGGTTAGGGTTAGGCAGTCCGCGCCCTGCTGTAGAAAGTAATAAAAAAGATAAAAAACTGGAATCCATCCAAAGATTTATGTCTGCTTCCTCAATGATAATCAATAATGCACCAGATCGTCCCTAATTAGAGAGTGTTAAGAAAGATTTTGGTTTGGTTTACACCAAGTAGTAAGCCACATGACATGGCTCCCTTTTGAAACACTTACGGTGTCATGCATGTTTCAAATTGCCCAATAGACCTCTTTCATAATGGCGGCCGATTTATTTATTCTTTTATATGTATGTTAATTAGCCTCACTGGCCTCGGTAACATGTGCAAAATTCAAAAGAATTTTTACTCTAAAATGAGGCCAGTGAGGCTAATTAACATGCATATAAAAAAATAAGTAAATCGGCTATAAACTGGTCCCAAGGGTTTTACCGGAATTTAAACTGATTTAGTTTTGGTAAAAGAATAACAGATGTTTTCGTCATGGCATAAACTATAGGTAATGTTTAGCACAATCGAAAATTGACATCTCGTGTATTTTTCCAGCTAATTGATTTACATGTTGCACATACGTATACACTTGTGTTTATCGCCTCCTGGTCTTGGCAGCCAATTATTGACTGCACGTGTATCATCCCCGTCGGCCAATCAACTTCCAGCATTCCGCAAAGATCTCAAACCTAAAGAAGCTAAGCCAAGTTCTTGTTTCTCAGGGCGTTTGACATTTCTGTTGTGAGTTACTGTTCAAGCAGGAATTTATTTTTGCGGATCGAGAACAATAGGCAGAAAAAAAGGCAAACAGCATTAAAACCCGCGATTTCCGGTGTCGGTGATCAATCGATCAAATCCTTGGGATAAACTACGGTTCGAGTTAGCGGGTTAGGAGTCCGAGTTAGGATTGGAGTTAGGATTCGAGTTAGGATCCGAGTTAGGATCCCACCTGAGGATCCCTCCAAAAAAAATCAAAAACGCCCCCCCCCCCCCCCCTCCCCCACTTCCCACCCCTAGAGTGGGGGAAGGGGGTAGAAATACATTTTTTTAAAGAAACCGGGATATAGTAAGCTCCGGCGGTACGGGACACATGGCACAATGCAGACCTCACCTTACCTTTACCTTGCAGTGTAGTACAGTAGCGTTAATTTTTTTTTCCAACCTTTTGTTAACTAAAACAATGAACTGCAAGGCTGATCTGACCACGTAAAAAAGTAAAATTTGCGAGACAACATCACGACAGAAACCGATAAAGTAGGATCGTAACCGTGGACAATTGTTTCGTTGTTATTCCTACGTATCATTAGCAGCATTATCGTTTGCGGTCTTCTGCAGTTTACTTTTATTTTTATATATTTTGGAACCGTAGGTCTTTTCAGATCCGATATGCTGTGTTTTCTATCAGCATGGTTTTGCCCATGCGTTTAAATGTTCAGATCGGCTTTGTTCATCTACATTTCAATGAATGATTTGCCAGTAATCAGATCCCTCTGTTATGCGCAAAGGATTCTGGGATCGACAGGGGGCAAACATTGCAAGTCGCTTGAAGGGAATGTATGGCGAAAAGTTGTTTTGACGTCCAAAAAGACGATTCTTGAGGGAGTTCGACCCGTTTTCGCCACTATTTTATCAGAAATGGATTTGGACAATGTTGATACGTGAAAAGTGTAAGTTTTAGTTTGAATAACCGTGAAATATGTGATAAAATCTACTGATAACCTTTCTTGCTTGCGAAAGGTTTATTGACGCCTTTATTGTGAAATTCACATCGCGTAATGCTCTCGAAATACCACAAAAAGTAGGTTTAAATTTGTATGAAATAGTTCAATAAACCTCTTTCAGTTCTATTTACGTGTGTACAGGTTGTTCTCTTATTAGTAACGTCTTTAACAAGAAATTATGGCTTCTGTAAATTAACCTCCTCAAAGGAGAGAAATTGTTGCAGAGGAGATGGAAATTCTTTTTACCGAGCTATTGCTCTCTGGAGGGATGAAACGAGCGATAAGAAACACGAGGAAATCCGAAGGCTAAGTTCCAGTTTGATTGAGGCAAATCCGAAGGTTTTTGAGCCGCTACTCTTCGCTTCGAACTCTGTGGAGGAACATGTCAAGAACAGTAAGATCACGGGAACTTGGGCAGAAACTGTAGACATAATCAGTTGTGCATCACTGCTAAAGCGACCTTTTTGTACCTTCTCGACAAAACAGAGAAAATGGTTCAATTGCCTGAATGGAATAGTGGCGTAAACGAAGCAGTCGCTAGACTGCCAAGATTGCCAACAGAGATTTTAGTAATCACAATGAGCTCCACACAGCTATAAAGCGTAGCGAATGGAAGCTAAAATTACAGTCTTGACTGAGACAAACTTCAACTCTCTACAAGTTGAATAGCTTTTTAAGCTACAACTCTCTCTGCTATAAAGCTTGGATCCTGAAAATTAAAATCCTGCAAAGACAAATCTAAAATAGCTGGGCCCGGCGTGACATAAAATTAATAGCAGGAAAGACATTAACGGACAACTGATCATTTCAGATCTTGTCATGTCCGGTATTTCAGAGAGAAAAGTTAGAGAAATCCAAACCTTTCCAACGTACTGAAAAATCTACATGCCAATATTAATGGTGAAAACAAGGAAACAACGCCAGGCAAAAAGGGACGCTAAAATGAGGTCAAAATCTGACAAGCGAAACACCACGGGAAGTACAACAGACACCTTTACTTGACCTCTAGTCCGTTGCACGCGGCTTTTGAAAGGTTTTAAAACTCAGTCTACACTCTACAGTCACTAAAATCCTCCTTAACAAACAGCTAAATGTAGAATACCCGTTCGAAACATATAGAAGGAGCAAATGGCATTAAAAACATGAGATAAGAGTCGTGCAGGCCTGCCACCCCAAATTTGCCACCAGGCATTATTTCTATCACTGAGTTAAAAGATAACCAAAAAGCACTCTGTACACACGTAGATACAACTGAAAAAGGTTTATTGACTCATTTTCTCCCGAATTATACCTAACTTTGTGATATATTTCGAGAGCATTACGCGATGGAAATTTCACAATTTTTCTTACACAAGCAAGAAAGGTTATCAGTAGATTTTATCACATATTTCACGGTTATTCAAACTAAAACTTACACTTTTCACGTATCAACATTGTCCACATACATTTCTGATAAAATAGCGGCGAAAACGGGTCAAACACCCTCAAGAATCGTCTTTTTGGACGTCAAAACAACTTTTCGCCATACATTCCCTTCAAGCGACTTGCAATGTTTGCCCCCTGCCGATCCCAGAATCCTTTGCGCATAACAGAGGGATCTGATTACTGGCAAATCATTCATTTGCGAGACATCTTTGCGATACACTGTGGGCTCCTTGTTTCCCAAAACACGTGATGTGGCACGCGTGTTTCGGGTGACAAGTGAGTACATAGCACGGAACCTGATATTGTGAACGGGTCATTGTGCAGTCTATTTGCGCTGGCTTTCTTGCTGGCGACATTTAGATCGTTACACCGTGCTGATGAGTTGCAATAACAACGAAACAATTGATATTTTTGTATGTTCTTGCTATCTTTTTGAGGCAGTTACTTCGCATAGCGTGTGAAATATTCCGTCATTTTCTCGTGCTCTGCCAAAACAGCTGAGCCACCGCGCCGCTGGCGTTGCGGAAAGTCGAATTCTGTGGGTGTTACTAAACTGCGGATGCTTGGATCAGTCGATCTCTCAGCCCGTGATCAGTGTCTAAGTCTGCGGTGTGCAAGACTTGTGAGAAGGTGGATTTTCATCTCGTATGTAAGCGTATAAGATCAAAGTCTGAAGCTGCTGTATCTCTATTGGGATAATGACTTCTTGCAGTTTATGTTTTAGCCCTTGTTTTATTCTGTTTTTGATTAGTGTTTCTTGGAGCTTGAAGAACCTTCGTTGTTTCATCATGGCGTTATTGCATCCCGACATGGCTTGTACAGATATGGTGATCTGTTTTGAAAATCTCACGGATGCGAGTTTCGGTTCTTAAGTGAACCTCATCAGTTGCTCCCATAAATGGCTATGCACAGCATGTAAACTGACCTCCTGTCATTAAGAGATTTATATCTCAAAAATCAAAGAGTTATAATTATACAATACATATCGAGCATTTGTCACATCTCTATTTTGGTAATCTATAAAGGGGAACAAATATCTCGTAGACGTTCTTGGGAAAGCTATTCTGAAGGCTTCTTTATACATCTTGCGACTAGCGGGAGTCGTGTTTGGCCTGTCACTTTTATAATACCGAAACCAAAGGCAGAGATCATTAACATTATTATGGCTTATCTGTTTTAGTAAGTTGATCCGGTAACAATATAAGGGCGAAGACAAACAAACATAACTGGAAATACGACTTACAGAAACTCGAATTGAGCATATGCCATAAACAGGCTTCTTACATCGTATACTTTCTTTTCCATTCCGCCATGTTGATCGAATGTTGGGGAATAGAATGGCGCCGCACATTTGACGCCACAATTTTAAGATCTCAAGTACTTCTAGGTCCATGACGATAAAAAACAATCTTTTTTAACGTAATGTTTCGAAATATTCTTTAGACCCGAAAACGAAATTTCAAACGGTGTTAAGGTTTTTGGGGATCCTAACTGGGATCCTAACTGGGATCCTAACTCGGATCCTAACTCGAATCCAAACTCGGATCCTAACTCGGATCCTAACTCGAGAAATAGCTAACCTCCAAATCCTTTATTTTAATTTAGTTGAATCGCATTAAAAAATCATGGTGCGTTTCCATTTTGAAAGCACAATAGTTCAGTCATGTATAGTGGTAGTTGGATTTCAGTCAGTTTCGATATAGATTCCTCTTTGTTTAGTTATTGTAAATCGCAATGACATATTTTCTAGTCGACCTTTTCCGTCGCCTGACAAACAAATTTAATAAATATGCCCGTTCGCCCGAGTTTCCTTGACAATTGATCAACCCCAATTGTGAAACCGCTTACGGCTGTTGTGACTGAGATCTCGTTTTTTCGTTATTTCTTCGATGTGGGCTTCTTTGGGTTCTAAATGCAATGCTGGAATGTCTATGTGCTTTTTTATATCCCCCACCTTCCCCCACCTTCTCCCTTCACCCGCTAACGATTGCATGTCCACATGCAATTCTTATCGCATCTTTAAAACGGTTAAAATTCTTTCTTAATTGAATTTTTGTTCTTGACAAAAAGATAGACTCATCAGCAATGCGTTGTTTATCGTTTTGTATGTGATCTGTGCGATGCAGATTATGTCGGCTACACAGCCCGGCACCTCTTTCAACGTGTTGCTGAGCACAAAAATTCGGCAATTGGCAAACATTTCCATGAAGCGCACGATGGGAGCGATCTTTTGAATGAGAGCCATTTTAAGATTCTGAGAAGGTGTCAAGGCAAATTTGATTGTTTAGTGTTTGAAATGCTTTACATTAAGAAATTCAAACCTAATTTGAACGTCCAAACCGACTCCATACGTGCGAAACTTTTTGTTTAACTTGTGATTTTCGCAATTATTTTCATCATTGTTCGTCTTATTATTTATAGAACCTAGTTTTTATACATTTTTGACTTGATAATGACGTTACGGTAACGTCGAAACGTCGTCAGCTTTTTAGCTTTTTTAAAATTTTATAATGTTTTTAAGAAATGTTTTGTCGCAATTTTTTATAGTTAAGCGCTATTTAACCGTAAATAAACCACTCCCGGAGACTAAAACATATAAATAATTAAACTAGAGGTTACAGATTGTAATGATAATGCTGCGAGCAGATGCTGAGCAGTAAAACATAACGGATACAGTAAATGTACATACAGATTTTGATAATTTCATAAATTTATTTATTGGGTCAATTACCATACATCATTTTCGAATTATATACCATTATATAAAGTGGTTCTTTGTGATCCATTGTTCAATCGGCAAACCGGCTGAGCACGTAACAACGCTTAAAAACTCATAAAAGAACATTGCCTTCCCCGTGAAATGTCACTAAATCCTTCGTGACCGTGATGAATGCTCTTTGTGATCCATTGTTCAATCGTCATTGAACTCTGATCACGTAATAACGCTGAAAAACTCATAAAAGAACATTGGCCTCCCCGTGAAATATCACTAAATCGTTCGTGACTTTGATGAATGCTCTTTGTGATCCATTGTTCAATCGGCAAACTCTGAGCACGTAACCGTCAACGCTGAAAAACTCATAAAAGAACATTGCCTTCCCCGTGAAATGTCACTAAATCGTTCGTGTCCTTGATGAATGCTTCCAGCAACAAATAAGTTTGAATTTGGCATGATACATTTGCAAATAGAAACACTTACTCTGAAATGTCTGAAATCGAAGAATAGAAGCGAGCACGTGCTATGGATGGCGAAAGACGCATTCAGAGCCAGGCGCATCTAAGTTATGATGACACCGCTGGACGTTCGCTTGCTCAAAATCATCGTGACAAACAAAAATCGAGACTGCCGCACAACATAAGGCGCAGGGAAACCAAGGAACCACAGGCAAACCAAAGATTAGTGTGCTACTCGCCTGGGGGCTCGCAGCAATAATTTACCATTATATGAATATGAATATATGAAAATCATATATTATGTGAACTGCGGATAAACATTAGTGAAATTTTATGATCGTCGCAGTGTGCCTTCAACTTAAGCAGTTGAAAAAGCAACCTGAAAAAATTCAGGCTTGAACGGGATTCGAATCCACGACCTTGCGATACCGGTGCAATGCTTTTAAGTGCCTATCACCCCTAGAAAGTTATTTTCAGAATCAACTCTATGTATATTGAATAGTTGAATGGTAAAATATTTCTTGTTTTGAACGTCGTGATAGTGAGTTATAGAGATTTGAATTTACAAAATGCTAATTAGATGACGTCAACCCGGGAATCATTTATTATACAACTACTTGTTTTCACCTCCAAGCAATATTTTTTACTAGTCAATTGACTATCCACAGTTTATTTTTAGTATTTATAAAATTAATTATCCTCAAGCTGTAAACTGCGCATTGTTAATTGGCGTAGAAATAATGGCAAAGTCCCGGATTGACGTCATCTAATTAGCATTTTGTAAATTCAAATCTCTATAACTCAAAAACGCGACGTTCAAAACAAGAAATATTTTACCATTCAACTATTCGATGTACATACAGTTGATTCTGAAAATAACTTTCTAGGGGTGATAGGCACTTTATGGGACTGTGCAATAATTAACGGGGAGCGGGGTTGGAAAACCAGAGGGAGGGGGGGCATAAAGTAAAATCAAAGCAAGGATGGGGGGGGGGGGGGGGGCCTCAAAGTAAAATAAGTCACTCAAGAGGAGAGGGCTTAACATTTTATTTCAAGTGTTTATAGTTCTCGCTGAAAGACATGATGATCTGTTCTGTGGCTGAACTGCAATTTCAATCTGTTGCAATACGATTATCTATTCTTCTCTATCTCTATAATACAGTGTATAGAGACGAATATTGTGATAAAGCGTTTCTGGCTTTTTAAATTTGAATAGCTCAATTTCGATGTATTAAAATTCAACTTGAAACAAAGGACATCACTGCGAGGCTTAGGGGAATGATAATAAGGATTTATATGGTTTATTCCCCTAAGCCTCGTAGTGTTGTCTTTTGTTTCAAGTTGAATTTTAATACATCGAAATAGGGCTATTGTCAACAACATTTGAACAGTAGAATATAGTTATATACCAGTGCAAATATTTTGCTCCAGTTCAAATATTTGCACTGGTTCAAAATAAATTTGAACCAGTGCAGACAAAATTACACCAAAATCATAATTTCACTACAACATAGATAATCGTATTGAAACAGATTGAAGATGTACCTCAACCAGCATGGTCTTAAGGTGGTCAGACATGAGGGGTCATGTAGCAGGGACATGTCGCAGTGACATGTAGCAGCGACAAAAATTTGTGTAGTACACACTGAGGGACATGTAGCAAGGAGTGTAGCGAGGACATGTAGCAGGGAAAAAATCATAGCGCTTGCACACCACATGAAAATGTCGCGGGGACATGTCTCAGGGACATGTTGCAGCGACACGTCCCCTCGTGTGAACTGATGCTATCATAATTGTGCAACACCAATTTTGGGGACATTTTGTTCCCGCGACGTGTCCCATGAAGTTCACCAAGTTGAACACCGTGAGACATGTCGCGGGGACAAAATGTTCCCAGAACTGGTGTTGTACAATTATGATAGAGTTCACACGAGGGGACGTGTCGTTGCAACATGTCCCTGAGACATGTCACCGCGACATTTTCATGTGGTGTGCAAGCGCTATGATTTTTTCCCTGCTACATGTGCCCGCTACACTCCCTGCTACATGTCCTTCAGTGTGTACTACACAAACTTTTGTCGCTGCTACATGTCCCTGCTACATGACCCCTCGTGTCTGACCACCTTTAAGATCAGTGGAGGTAAAGTGGCACTGGTTACACGAGTTCTCCAGTACGCTCGTGGTGATCATTCTTGCATCCCACGAGAAACCCAAGAGCACGTTAACGAGGAAATGAGTTCCAGTGCAAGCAACTCGGATTTGCAATGAAGTGATTCAGAAGTGGAATCGGATGGCTTTTTTTAACACTGCTTCGAGGTCATGTTTGTTCCAGATATGAATGTCCAACAAGTAAACATGTAGTATTGCTGTATATCCACGTCTGGAACAAACATTACCTGGTAGCAATAACAGGTGGGTGTATATTAAGAAAATGCTGGGTATTTGTATATAAAAGTTGTGTGAAGGGTAGGGGGAGGTCATACAAAATTTCTGACTGATCAGAGGGGGGGGGGGGCAATAACTAAATTCAGTTCTTTAGAAGGGGGTATTACCTAATATTTTCCTACTTGAAGCCCATTTTCCGAAACCCCCCCCCCCCCCCCCCCCCTGATAATTATTGCACAGTCCCTTATAAGAGAACTAAAATCTGCAAAGGACCGCAAACGATAATGCTGTAAACGATACCTAGGATCTACGAAAGACCTTATCAGCCAAAAAATGAACAAACATAAACGACAAACTGCAGGGCTGATCTGACTACGTAAAAAGGTAGATTTTGCGAGACACCAATGCGACAGAAACCAGGAACAAACAGGGACCAGCGTATGAGGACTTGGCGACTGAAAGACTGTTGTTTCTAAAATCCTTTCCTTGTCTCTACAACAAACATTCATTCTATAAATAGTTATCCTCTGAAAATATAACCGTCTGTCTGTTTGTCTGCATATTCATTCTAGAATATACCGCAATTAAAAGCTAATTTATCATGTTTAACACTTGTCGTTAAAAGCTAATTTATCATGTTTAACACTTGTCATTTAAAGCTAATTTATCATGTTTAACACTTGTCATTAAAAGCTAATTTATCATGTTTAATACTTGTCATTAAAAGCTAATTTATCATGTTTGACACTTGTCATTAAAAGACGTGGTTTGGAAAGTTCAAAGTGCTTCGTTGTGCTACTTGCCTTAGGCAAAAGAATGACGGACTTGAATATGAGGTAAACAGGGGTGGATTTAGGAGAAGGGGCCGAGGACGCCGCGGCCCCTTCCCCTTTTTGACTCTTACCAGGAGCGAGGGGGTGACTCTATTGTTTCCAATTATTTATCGCGACCGACTCATCACTACCAGTGTGACGTCACATAGCAACGAGTCAGAACTTCGCTTGGCTTGCTCAGTTTAGAGTGGGGACGCCATTGAAGTGAAAGAAAGAGAGGGATAATACAGGCTATTTTTTTGCTATTATTCACTAACTGATCGTTAAGTGTGTAAGCTTTGTTGCACATATTATCTGTGTGTATAAATTGTTTATTGTTTTGTGTGCGCGTTTGTTTGTAATTCTGTTGAATATAATTCGGGACAAGCGGCGGGACCGCCATCTTGACTTCGGGCTGGTGTAGTCGATCCGAAACGATCGCCGTTTTCTCTTTTAGTTTTCAACAGATCGACCTCATAAAAGGAGGTTTTATTCTTTGATAATATACGTTTACAGCCGTTGTTAGTTTTTGTCAATCAAATCAGCCATTTTGCTCATCAATCCCTTCAAGTGCGAAGGTGTTGTTTTGATTTCATCTGTGTTTCAATTTTGCTGGCTTGTTGAGAGCCCTGAGAGTCTGTGTGTACACTCTTTTGGCTTGTTGGCTGCCTGTGTCTAGATGTTGTTGGCTTTTTGACTGTCTGTGTCTAAATTTTACTAGCTTTACTAGTTTAACTGCCTGTGTTTAAATTTTGTTGGCTTGTTGCTCTAAATTTTGCTGGCTTGACTGCCTGCTGGCTGTTTATAACATGTGTTAACTACCCAAGTGTGTTTAAATTTGTTAGCTTGTTGACTGCCCGTGTTTAAACCTGTTGGCTTTTGACTGACTGTTTGAATTTGTTAGCTTGTTGACTGCCTGAGCGTTTATATAAATGTAGTATTTAGTGTAAAACAATGATGAATAAAAATAATTTGTTGTGTATATATTGGTAACAGCCTTGTTGCTGTATTACTTGGCTTTTTAGCCCACACATTCATTATTATATATTGTGCATGTGATGGCTATCCTGTATGCTCATGTTGTGTTAGCAGTCATTTTATTATCTTTCCCAAGGCTTTCAAAACTCCCATGTTCTCTTTATGTACCCTTCAAAATCTTTTGAAGGGTACACTCACTCCCCTGGGGTATTGCATGACATGTCAAACAATGCAAAATCTGGATGTGCTAAAAATGGTACTCTCTTTTATTGTCCTTTTTTTAATACAGTTGAAAATATGGCTTTTTCAAAACATTAACCTGTCAAACCTTGAATGTTTCTATTGTTATTACACTTATTTTTCTGTTTTACACAAAAGTAGTGTAAAGGATTTGTTTAAAGCAAATGTTTAAGTACGGAACAACAAACATTAAATTTTTGCTGGAGACACTGTTATTTCCTGCTGTTATTATTTTGAGAATATTTTTATCTTTGCTTGATCCAGTTTACAAAATTTTGTTATATTAATTAAATGTACAGCCACAATATAAATTTTTACTGGTACAGTATTTTTGGAGTATAGCACCAAAGTTTTTTTCTTTCCAGTCTATTGGCAAATATGCCTTTTTGTTTCTCATGGCATTTTGTTAAACCTTGGCACAACCCATAATTTGGTACTGGACAGTGAGCTTCATTCTGCTCCTCTTTACTTGGTAACTGTTGCTGTTGTTTTGACCATATCAGCCCTACAAATTATCCATTCCTTGTGGGTTCATATGTAATTTCTGTATAACAATAACATTATTGGGGAAAACTTTGATGCTAGCTCAGACACTGTTCAGAAATGCCACTGTTTTTTTCCTATTTTTGTATCTTTGCTTTGGTGTATTGTCAATTAGTTATCCTTGTGCAAAAATGGTTGAATTATACCATCAAGGTTTATTAATTAGCACAGTGATCAGGTCAAAATGGTTTGTAGCAGCCATCTTATCTACATAACAAGCAAATCACATGAACAGTCAAACCCCGCTTTATGGACAACCCCATAATACGGACAGTTTCCATGGTCCTTTTGGTGTCCGTATTAACAGGGTTTGACTGTGTTTACTTTTGCACCATATTTTGATTTACCACAGGGCACTAAAAAAGATTTAAGATCTCCAGTAAATACCGAATTAAAAATAACAAGTGATTTGTTCTGGCTGTCAAAGTTTTGGCAAGCCTTTACATGACCTTTACATGATTTTGTACCTTTGGAGGAAATAACCAGAACAGTTTTCATGTAAGGACGGCTGATTGGAGATATACAATGCTGTTTGAAGGGGTGTGAAAATGAGGCCGGATCTTGTAAATTTGATAGCATGATTGGGCAGTATGAAATGAAATGTACCCCTCATGACATAAAATCTGTTTTTGAAAATCTCAAGAACCTTAGAGTATGTGATAAACATTATGGCAGTTTGTCTCCCAGAGGGCTCTACAAGATCACACAGTTATGCCCACCAAGGTATTCTGAAGACAACACCATCCATTGTGACATGTTCACAATACAACAATAAAGTTTGCCCTCTCTGATGGCGATGTTCCCTGCAAGAAACATAATATAACTATTTTTAATAACCTGTTTTCAGTGGCTTGCAACTTTTTAAATGAAATAAATAAATGGTAACAAAACAGTTTTACACAATGTACATTATAATACACATGCATGGATCCTTTTGAATCTAGTATAGGCTATATATGTATGTCACATCAGCTTTTCAAATTCTAAAAAAAGCTAAAAAGTTAAATTAAAAAAAGCTTGAAACATGTTTTGAGAAAAACAAGACTTCAACTTCCACAACCCAGTTGAATCCAAACAATGCTCGAAAGCAAGATTTATCTGGAAAAGGAGTCTATACTTAAATAAGCCAATCCATTCTAATAACAATGACATCATCAAAGACATTATAAACAAGCATGAAAGCCTGCTATCTCTACCTGACAACAAGGTCAAACTTGACAACATCAGAAAGCAATTCTCCTCTATCACAACATCTCTATACCACCAAATATGAAACTAGCTGACTAAAAGTATCTCTTGCTACAGCACTGTAACACTACCATGATAATTTATAATGCCTATAGTGACAGTGATGATGACATTGCTTTTGATCAAACATTAACCATTAAACAACACAGGTTTGTACTTTAACACTTGAACCTACTGAAAGTGAAAAACAATCTATGCAGACCAAATCTTAAAAAGACTTATATGTCTGATTCATTTGATTACTCACATGAATTTCAAATGGTAAAAGCACAAGATCTTTAGAAATATAAGGAATTTGACAGATCACTAACACCAAAATCTGGAAATAACCATGATCATCTCGAACAAGTCAGAGAGTTCATTTTGAAAAATGGTTTTCAGGAACCAATAATAATCTGTGATCTCCAAACTGGTACAGCTTATATCTCTAAAGGAAACTATAGTCTCCGGGTGGCCCTCTAGGAAAGAATATGTAATTACTGTCTGGTTACCACCCAATGTCTCATACAAAAACCTTGATAATGACTTTTCCAATTACAGTCCAAGCAAATGATTCTTCCAGAACACTTGGGATTAACTGTCTGTATAGTAATAATTTAACAATTATTATTGCGTTCGAAGAACGCAATTCTAATTTCGTGCTGGTTGTCCTGTGGTTTATGTGCAGTTAAATTTGAGATTTTTCGGTGTCCGGTCTTCCAAATGGCCGCCCCATTGTTTTTTTCTCAGGGGCTCATTTCCGCCGGAAGTTCCTTCGAATGCGTCTCCATAATCTCCAATTACTGCTAGTTGTATCAGTTTTCTGAGGAACCTTTTCGATTCACATGAAAGTATTTACATGCTACTTATTTGTTTCCACAACTAGTGCTATGTGCCATATAATTTGCAATAATAAGTAAACATTTAGGGGGGAAAGAGAGGGGAAAGAAAAAATGGGTTATTTCTGAGGGGGAAACATGTCGGCACTTTGATCTTTTTTTCTTGGGGGGCCAATTTTGACTAAACTCATCCATGGGGGGTGGGGGGATAAAAAATGGAATGGCCCAGTCTATCTGACTATGTGTATTAAACATATGCAAATTCATGGTTGCCAGAGACTGGATCATTAACCCAACAATCAAAAGTTTTTAAGCTTAACACCAGTTTTTGTTTTATAAAGGAGACAGCTATTTAACCAAACTTAACCAAATGGATATGATGTACAGTACTACTGTACACTGAGACTTGTATTAGCAGATCCAAAATTTCAAAAATATTGTTGATTTTCGACTCAAGGAGTGTTCACTGACGATAATTCAGGAACAAATGTTATATAAAGCATTTGCTTTTACGTATATGTAAGTAAAAAATCCCAACACTTACCGCTAATGACCTCTGCTGTCAACCTGGAGCGGTAATAAACTACTAGCTTGTAGCGGTGTCTTCACCACATACAACTCCATTGACTTTGAAGGGATTGATGAGACGAACCACAAGCACTGAAGAATTGAAACTCGGCACACAGCAAGCTTGATATACCATGTGCCAAACCTCCTATTCTGGGATCAGAATATCTCCGCATCACTGCACGAGCTCCCAGAAAACGTTAACGGGAAAACAAACTCCGCCGACGTATTGGCCACTTGGTAATGGCTTTCCAATCCAAATATGACGGTTTTGAATACTCTATGTTACTGGAAACTATGGCAAACAAGTCTCTTATATTTTTAGAATCCTGAGTAACATCGAATAAAGTAAATAAATCATCCAAACCTTAGGAAATTCAACATTTTTTGGAAACATAACGTACAACCAATTTGCCCGCCATTTTGAAAATCACTGATCTATGACGTGACGTCACACTGGCAGTGATGACTCGACCAATGTTTTGCCTAGAGACGCCCCCTCCCTCCTGACTCTTACTTAAAGCATGCAATGACTCTAGTTTAATTAGCTTACATAGTATTCCGGTTACACTTGGACTTTGTTTGTGGAAAAAGTTGAAGTTGATTCAAGTCTTGTTTGACCACAATCACATCCGCATTTTATTAAATATTTCAACATTTCTCGTTCAGTATGGGATCCTGGCGTTTGCCAAACTTGAGCGCCCAGAATGCATCAGATTGCATTCTCAGAGTACTTTAAAAAACTACCAAAATTTTCCGGGGGGACATACCACCGGACCCCTCTAGAAAGGTGCGCGCACGGGGCTTTTCGCGCCCATTGTCTATCACGCCAATTTTCACGGCCCCCTATTTCTAAAATTCCTGGATCCGCCTATGGTAAACTAAATTGTTTGTGCATCTCGTTGAGTACACTTCTCCAGTTGGAAGCGCCTACTAAGGTAAGTTTGATTGCATGTTACCTAGTTCACGAAAAGCGACCGAATGATCCTACTCTGTCCATCTGAATACACGTTTCACTATTTCAATTGTGATTATTACTTATGTTGCTACGCTATTGACTTAAACCGATTGAGCTTTTGTCGTTGTCGTAATCAGTAGGACTGTTGCCAATTCTTGTACGGTTGGACATTAACTCTACTCCTCCGATTACATATTACTCCAATGGCTTGTCAAGTTCGAAAGTTGCCTTTTCTAAACGGAACAGCTTATTCAACGCAGCCCATCTATCAAGAGGTTTTTCATATCAGCAACATTGCTTTGGTGAAGATGTAGCATATTAAAATCTCTGGCCGTGGAGCTGAGCGTCTTCATGTGCGAAACGAAAACAAATCTTTTTCACTCAGTTTGTAGACTTTTCTAATGTGAGGATGCAAATCAGAGGTCTTTTGAATCTTTGAACCGAACAGAAACAGTAATAGAGAAAATTTAGCTGTATTAGAAGAATTTCAAGAATTTCTTATAATTTCTTTCATTTGCTATTCTTTGCCACATCTTATCAGTGGGGTTACTCTCGTAGCCAGAAAAACAAACTCGGCCTTAATACGAAAATAAAAACGATCTATACAACAACAACAACAATTTATTCAACAAGAAACAACAACAACAATGTTAATAACAAAGTAACGGTCAAGTAAGGGATAAACACCAAGAACGGAGGTATTAATCCATACACATCCCGAGGGCCGTAGGTATTATTCATGAGGTGTTAAGCACTTAATGACTGGCCCCGAGGGAAACAGTGAATTTTGTTTCCCTCGAATCTCGATGTTTCCCTCGACTTCGTCTCGGGAAACATCGAGATTCTCGGGAAACAAAATTCACTGTTTCCCGAGGGACCAGTCATTAAGTGATTTGTTATATAGCAACACAAAATAAAACACAACACAAGACAGTTTGAAAAATGCGCCGAGCACTCGGTCCATCATAATCATGCCACCTTTTGTCACGGTCTGATCACGTGCGCTAGCGGGCAACAGTGTAGACTTGCCACAAGTCGACCTCACGAGTGTTTCACAGTCTGAAGCGAGCGAAGCGAGCTTTTGAGGCCGCGAAGCGGCCGAGCGAGCGACGAAGTCGCGAGAGGTCGACAACGTTACCCTCTGACGTCAAAATTGTTGCCCGCTTTCGCAAATGTTGCCCGCTTAGCACAATTGGCGGGAAACAGTTTGTTTGTTACTAAAAATGTGGTTGTTGTTCATCGTGGTGTGTAAGATAGGTAAACGCTTTTTTCGTTTGTCTCACGATGGAGTCACTTTAAGATGTTGATCGCGACGTTTCGACTGCTATTACTGCTAGTCTTCATCAGGCGATGAGGTCGATTGGTTACGTGTCGCTTATGTAGCACGTTGGCTTGTTGCTATTGGTGCATTTCGATCCCCATTATTATTCCGAAAAGATGTTGTTCCCTCTCCCGTCCGATTTGATATCGGTCGGCTGTTATGCTTCTTGATTGTGGGCATCCACGCTTCGGGAATTTCAATTCCACTTTCTCTGTTGATGTTATTAGGATGAAGTCTTATGTGTATGGCCTCTTTTTAGTTATTTACCAGTTGTGATTAAACGTGATCATGATGTTCCAAACGGCTAAAGTTCGTGGGTACTATAGTGAGGCCTTCCAAGTACCGATGTCGCCTAAGCAACGGTTGCAAATGTCGCTGTCGTTTTTCTTAGTGAACCTAAATGTCGCTGTTGCTTCAGGGTTTCTCTCTGGAAAAAAAGGAACAAATATCTCGTAGACTTGCTTCTTGGGAAAGAATTCTAAAGGATTCTTTATACATTTTGCGACTAGCGGGAGTCGTGTTTGGCCTGTCACCTTTATAATGCTGCAACAAACGGACCGTCGCGTGTTGTGTTGATATAGACAATATGGTCAATGATGTTTAACTTTTATTGGTAAATTGCACAACTTTCTGAAGTCGCTGTCTGTGGTATGTTGTGAGCTGTGTAACCGCTCCTCCAGTAGTTCGTTGTCAGTTGCTAGAATTAAAGGAAGTTGTGTTCTCGGAACTTTGGCTGGTTTTTTTGGCCCAGAATATTACATTGGCGACGAGGTACGGACAAAAACATGGCATTGATCGGGAAAATCGAGGAATACAACGAGAACGACAGCTGGATTGAGTACACCGAACGACTCGAGAAGTACTTCGCGGCGAATGAAATTACGGACAACAACAAGAATCGAGCGGTACTGCTAAGCGTATGTGGAGCGAAAACTTACAAGCTAATCAGGAATTTGGTAAATCCAAGGAAGCCAACCGACAAGTCGTTTGCTGAGTTAGTTAAGCTAGTCAAGAATCATCTAAATCCAAGACCCTCTTCAATCGTCTATCGGTTTAAATTTAACAGCCGTTTCCGCCAGCCGGGAGAAACAATACAGCAATATGTCGCCGAACTGAGGAATTTATCGGAGCACTGCGAATTCAACGACCAACTGGAACACATGCTCCGTGATCGACTGGTTTGCGGTGTGAACGATGAACGCATACAGCGGAGATTGCTAGCGGAAAGTAATTTGGAATTCAAGAAGGCAATGGAATTAGCCACCGCGATGGAAACTGCAGACAGAAACACACGTGATCTAAAGCATGGAAACCCAGAAGAGAAACCGAAAGAACCACAAGTAAACCGCGTGACCAAGGAGCCACCGAAACAGCCGCCAAGGAACCCGAAGCAATCTAAAGAATGCTATCGTTGCGGAGGTCAGTTTCACGAGGCCGACAAGTGCAGGTATAAAGAGGAAGAGTGCTATAGATGCCATAAGAAGGGTCCCAAAGCAAGCAAATGCCGCAGTAAACGTAAAGTGGGCTCTCGAAGCAGCAGCAAATTTGGAAACACACATCGCCTGGAGACACACAGGACGAAATAACGGAATTAATTTGTTCTAAAGCTAACTTAAAGATTAACATTTGAGGTATTTAATGAATCTTTAGGTCCTGTACAAAAGACCTGAAATGAACCTTTAATTGAACTTTCAGGGACATATTAAAGTCTCCTTATGAAGCATTTCATGTAAGCTTTAATTTAAGATTAAAGACAACCTAAAGGTTCATTTCATAAACTTTTAAGATGTTCCCTAAATTGTCTTAAAGTCACCTTTAATTCACCTTTAATTGACCTTTAATTTAACCTAAATGTAGATTTCTTGAAAGTCACCTTTAATTGACCTTTAATTTAACCTAAATGTTTGGTAGATGTCCTTTAGGTCACCTTTAATTGAACTTTAATGTTTGGTGGTTTTCTTTAGTCACCTTTAATTTTCATTTAATTGTGCTTTTGGTAGTCACATTAAAAGTTATCTTTAATTCACCTTTATTTTCAGTTTAATATTTGATCTAGAGCCATTTTATTGATAATTACATTTGTAATTTTAAATTAAGGCCTGCTTCAGAGCAAACAAAGAAGATGAAAGTTGTATCCTTTCGAATTCTGGTTTACATTTTGTTTCTGTACTTTTTACCCCAAGGACAGTGACAATCAGTTATGGTCATGATTGTTTTGCAGGAGACAAGAAGTGTTGTTAAACCAGGATGATGTAAAAAAATCAGTGTATTTATTATCTCTTCTCTTACTTTAAATTCAACAAATAACAGAAATCAGATTTACGGTGAACCAAGCAAATACATGTAGAGCCAATAGTTCAAGCCCCAAATATTACAAATATCTATGTACATTAATACATGTGATAGGGCTTATGCATGATGACATCAGACTGGCTAATTTCACCTCTAGGCCTCCCTTTCCGCAAAGTGTAAACATGCAAAAATCTCATGAATGTATTCTCAAAGGAGCAAATCCAAAAATAATACCCACTCAAAAACAACTGGAAGTTGGCAAAAGTTTGCAAAGAATTTCTAACAAATGAGGCTTGGTGGTGAATTTTGAGCTGGTGACATCATCATCATGCATAAGTTCTATTATTGTGTTGTTGATCTTGTCTTCTTTGCCCATCCAAGGCACATTACTGGTTTGCATTGTTGATACACTGATACAAAATGTAAGCATAGTGCATATCAAGCTTGATAATTTCATAAAACTAGACCCAACCTCAAGCTGTTTATAAAAGATAATTATTTCAGTCTACTAGTATATATTGCCATTTGTTGTTGATCCGGAAAAAAAGCTAATAATACCACAACTAATTTTGGTGTTTGTAGTTTCATATTATTCTTACATTGCTTACACGAATCAGATTTCACTAAATCATCATTCAGATCAGGTGTACTAAAATAATAAATAACAACAAACAACACATTCTCTGGATTTCAGTAAAACTAGCAAAAACTACTAATAGTACTGTATTCGTTTACAGTCAAAACAGGTCAAGCATTCCTGCATAGACTGAGTGAATGAATGAATTCATTATTGCAATATTTGATTTCATTACTCAATTCAATAATGCGCTCTTCAAATGAAGAATGCAAAATTCAAAAGCGGTTTCACATGCGCTTGTCATGTGAGAATTTTATACGGTAGGTTTCCCGATATTTACATACAATGTACGTCAGCCAAGGGTCTTCGCATTTTTCTTTTCATTTTGTTTTGCCAATTACTTTTTAACCTTCTCAGAATACCAAAGAGCCTTTTCTGTGTTTTAACATTCTGAAGGAAATTTTAAAAAGTTGGTATCAGAACTTAGAAGAGAGAACAAAACAAATTGCAAATATGGTTGTCAAATTAGCAAGGGGCATGTGTGCGAGTCTTTTTTTAATTAATTTTTGCATTCTTCAGTGAAATCAATAATATTGCAATAATGAATTCATTAATTCACTTTTGCAAACATAAATTGGAAAATTTGTTGAATTTTTAAACACGAAGTTCCGGTACGTATAAAAGGAGCCTGGCCTCACCATTCTCACCTCCAGTCGTCAATCAACCACTGAAGAATTAACACCTGACAAAAAACATGCGTCATAACTATGACCATTGCTAACACAATTTGGAAAAATTTTATGAAAGTTATATCTGAAATCTTTATGAACTTCTATTTTTTTTTTTTACTAAGGTAAAATCTTGGTTTAATTAGATTTTTGAAGCAAATTATATTTGAAGGACGCACAAGTTAACCACATTTTGTGACTGAAAGATGCAAAATGGGGGAGGAGCTAAGCCTTTTATACCGGAACGTCATGTTAAAAGCATTAGAAAACTTGGCAGTGGGTTAACAAACAGCCCATTCTGGAAAGCCATCAGGGGGCTATCGTTCTGACAATTCAGGAGCTACAGTCCTATGTACAATTCTTTCTAGTGTGCTCTTAGTCAATGATTTCCAGTAATATTTATGAAGCCCCTTCTTCTTTCTCCTCAACCACCTACTTTCCCAGCCAAGTCTCCGTTCTTTATATCCAGAAAGCTTTTGATTGCCAGCATCATCATCCTCATATGCACTATCTTCACTACTCATGGCATTTATAACCAGCACCTCAGCTACTTTCCCTTTTTCATGTACATCTGCCCATGGAACCATTTCAAGGGCAGAAGTCCATCTGGTCAATTTCTGAAAGTTAATAGTTGATTGCTTAGACACTAAAGCTTGATTTAAAATCAGATGTTTGGACAGGATGAACTGAGTCATGTATATGAATTAAAATAAGAAACATGTAAAACAGAAATACAGTTAATCTCTCTGGATGGGTACTCTCATAAGCAGACAGCATCCCATCTGGTCATTTTATTTCCAATTCAAATTCCTGAAGTAATAGAAAGCTTCATGTTAAAGCTAAGTAACGTGCATATCTTTACACAAGTAAGTTAAGAGTGGATAATTTATGTTCAGAGCTGATAGCAGCACCCGGGTGCTAACTAACTTCTGTCTTTGGATGACAAGCAAATTACTGAGTTTATGCACATAGCATAACTGCTATATACTGTACAGTGTATAAGGCACCCTAGATTTATAGTTGGACTCCCTTTGTGCTCCCTTTGATAACTCTTAGACCACAGCCTTGATGTTATAGCAAAATAGATAATTAAGTAACTATCCACCATGAAAAAGCTTCTATATACAATGTAGGCAATCTGCAAAGGGCTTCTAATGATCACCCACTCAGACTCATTTCATGAGAACAGAAACTGTTGGGAGGATATTTTGTTAACTGTTCCTTTGGAGAGATCTTTTGGAAGTTTTACTCATTCAAATACAAGTTTAATCTTCTTTATTGATTGCTTATCATTAGTTATACTCACTCCTCATCTACAGCTGTAGGTTGAAGCCAGCAAAGTCCTCTTTTTTGGTCAATACCTTATATATTGTCCTCACTGATCTCTGAAAAATATTAATGGTTTACATGTAATTTAATGTGATTAAAAAATAATACCCCGCTCCCCACCAAGGTTCCCTTATATTGATTGAAACTTTTAATCCTCAGAGACATACAGGGATCCCTTTTGTAATCGAACATTTTCAAACTCACAAAAAACATTTTGTCAATTGAACACAATCAAATGTTTGATTATCAAATGGACAGCAATCAAACTCAGTCGAACCATAATGGAACGTTCAATTACTGAACGCATGGCTGCTATTGAAGGCTTCGAAAAACTCATGTCAACAGCGTTCTGGTCAGTCATCATCATTATTTGGATGTCGAACAGTAAAAATCCTTTCAGGATCTCACTACCCTACAAAAAATACCAGGCAGGATCCCCCTACCCCACCCTCACAGTTGGCTTTGGATGTACCTATCAGAGTATGAAAATTGTAATCCATATAGATAAAAATGTTGCAGTTGAAGTTTTCAGGGTTTTTAATCATTATTATTATGAACACAATTTAGCTATAATACTATAGCTACGACGAAGGAACTAAAATATATTAAGTTACAATAAAACCACTGTTGCGGTTGCTTAATGAATAAATTATGCCAGCGCTAATTTTCATCCACGCGCGAAAATATTAACAATAATTCTAAAAAGCCAATTTTTAGTCGCACATCAAAATATTTGGGCTTTCTTGGTTGGAAAACTTTATTTTATTTCAATTTATCCATAGAAGAATGAAGAGATCGCAATAAACTCAATTATTTTACGCTTGGGCGAGTCTGAATAATTTATGCACCGCGGCATAATTTTGCGCGCCAAAACCGTTAACTCATTTTTAAACTAAAAATACAAGAAGTCACTGTAAAAGAATTATTCTACGGACCACTATGTTAATTCTCCTGCAGGAATACATTATATCCATGCACGTGTGTAATTTATACCGTTAATAAGCTTGCTTATGTTCAATTCGTCTACTTACTCTACATGCGGCAGGAACTGCAATAGTCCGTGTTGCACGTCGAAGTCTTGCACGAGGATGACCTCGGGGAGGATTTTCTGGCTCGCTCAAGCGCCATTTGATTCGCTGTAGTACTTCAGCTTGCGATTTATTCGCTTGATCGTGCTCCTGTCGGAGCTTTGCATTGTCCGCGGCAACATCACTGTTACTCCTTATGAGCTCTTCCAGAAGAACAAGTCATCCGACAAGCCCTCTCTTATTCTATCGATTTGTTCTTCCATAGTAAACAAAACCTCCTTAAATGTGAAAGAGTAAATTGCAACGCAGTAAAAAGCTAGTAGACGAAAGGTAGATGACGAAAGCTTGTGTGCTCAGAACGCGACCGTTAAAGCAAGAGCACTTTCGAAAAAGCGCGCGATTTTTTTATAAATCCGGCCCCCCGATGTTTTACCTCGTACTGGGTTAGTGATTTATGTATGACACAATGAAATGTCCTGACGTTACAAATTACTTAATTTGGTCCGAGATGATTGTATTACTTGAATGCTCTTGAATGTCATACATATAGCGTACTGTCCTCGATCTTATTATCGCTGACCAGTAAATACAAAGGTCTTCGAAGGCATGGTGAATTGGAGAAGGGCTCACTAAGTACTAGCTGACTTACAAGACTTCAACATTTGAGATTTGAAAGGTACATTCGACGTTTTTTTGTTACTATTCGGCAAGTATTTGCCAAGAAGGTAGCTTTACTCGTGGGATATTTTCAGGAATAAACTGTACAATAAGACTTGCTAACTATATCAAAGTTAAATTTGTCATCCATGGAATGTGCATTGAACCGTGCATTTACATACATACATACATAATTACCTCAGTGGGGCTTTTGATGCAGAGGACTTGAATGAAAGCAACTCTGATGACTATTAAACCAATTGGTGAGAACATATATTGTGCTCCTCTTGCCATCAAAGCCTGGCCTATGCAATCGACGAAATCGATAATCGATGAAAATCGATAACAATCGATGTCAATTAATCAATTGATATTGGAAATCGATGACCAATCGATGAAATAAAATTTTGTGACTTTTAATTTGATTGATGTCCTCGATTTTCATCGACTCCCTTATCATGGGATATTTGATGGATAACAACAATTATAAGATATAACAATTAACAACGCATTAGTTTTTACCTAGGCTTTCTTTTCTGGTTTATTAATAACAGTAACAAGTGCCTTTCATGCGGCTTAACTAATAAGGTTAAGTATGAAAAAGCGCCTAATTACCCCATGGAAGTCACGTTAGCAATGTACTATGCCGGGAAGATTGAAAATTTCTGTATAGAAATTAAAACAGACAGAAAAAGTGCATGAATAACCAGTCGACACCAGGCAAAACAAGCTGTGATCTTACCAAATGGTCGATGACAATCGATGTAATTAGTGATAATTTTTGCGTGACTATCGATTGGTCATCGATTGGCTGATGCCAATCGATATCAATTAACTGATTGTTATCGATCGATATCGATTGATCGATTGGGTTTCCGATGATCGATTTTCATCGATTGCATAGGCCAGGATCAAAGACAAGTACAAAGCTTCGCTGCAGATAACACTAAAATATATTACCTTGTGTGTTTAAAAGCTGACAATAATGTGTGTAGGCTTTCAGGTAGTTTCCAAGCTTCTGATTTAAATCAGATTTATATCAGATTTAAATTAAAATGATTTTGGCTTTTAAAATTGAGAGCTTTAGTTTCCTAGGCTTTTCATGTGAGATCTTAATGCTTGGTACAGTTTACGAGTGGCGGCATTTTGCCAGATCTTTGAGTCTTTGTACCATTTTGAGTGGCCACATGAAATTTCAGATTTAAAAATGATTTTGGCTTTATAAATTTTTTTTGAAGGTTAAAATTGAGAGCTTTAGTTTTCTAGGCTTTTCATGTGAGATCTTAATGCTTGGTACAGTTTACGAGTGGCGGCATTTTGCCAGATCTTTGAGTCTCTGTACCATTTTGAGTGGCCACATGAAGTATCAGATTTAAAAATGATTTTGGATTTATAATTTTTTTTTGAAGTTTAAAATTGAGAGCTTTAGTTTTCTAGGCTTTTCATGTGAGATCTTAATGCTTGGTACAGTTTACGAGTGGCGGCATTTTGCCAGATCTTTGAGTCTCTGTACCATTTTGAGTGGCCACATGAAATTTCAGATTTAAAAATGATTTTGGCTCTATAAATTTTTTTCAAGTTTACAATTGAGAGCTTTAGTTTTCTAGGCTTTTCATGTGAGATCTTAATGCTTGGTACAGTTTACGAGTGGCAGCATTTTGCCAGATCTTTGAGTCTCTGTACCATTTTGAGTGGCCACATGAAATTTCAGATTTAAAAATGATTTTGGCTTTATAAATTTTTTTGAAGTTTAAAATTGAGAGCTTTAGTTTTCTAGGCTTTTCATGTGAGATCTTAATGCTTGGTACAGTTTACGAGTGGCGGCATTTTGCCAGATCTTTGAGTCTCTGTACCATTTTGAGTGACCACATGAAATTTCAGATTTAAAAATGATTTTGGCTTTATAAATTTTTTTGAAGTTTAAAATTGAGAGCTTTAGTTTTCTAGGCTTTTCATGTGAGATCTTAATGCTTGGTACAGTTTACGAGTGGCGGCATTTTGCCAGATCTTTGAGTCTCTGTACCATTTTGAGTGGCCACATGAAATTTCAGATTTAAAAATGATTTTGGCTTTATAAATTTTTTTGAAGGTTAAAATTGAGCGCTTTAGTTTTCTAGGCTTTTCATGTGAGATCTTAATGCTTGGTACAGTTTACGAGTGGCGGCATTTTGCCAGATCTTTGGGTCTCTGTACCATTTTGAGTGGCCACATGAAATTTCAGATTTAAAAATGATTTTGGCTTTATAAATTTTTTTGAAGTTTAAAATTGAGAGCTTTAGTTTTAGGATGAAAATTAAAAGCAAGTCGGTGACATGATTTTGTTAAATGTTTGAGTTTCTGTGCCTTGTGCAGATTAAAGAAATTAATGCCCTCTTGATACATGTATATTTGTGCTATAAATTGTTAACAATAAATAATTGTATTGTTGTTATTCTTAGGACAAATGTGACTCAAGCAAGAGAATCCACAGTTACTTGACCACTTTACATCAGTAAAATCTAATGACTTGTGAGAAATAAATATTTATTTACAATGGACATTTCATGTGGAATGTATTTATTAACATTGCTCAAGCCTGTTTGTTCTCAGGGTTCTCACTAAGTTTTAGAGTAGACGGTTGAGATATAATAGTAGGCGGCTTAGCAATTGAGTGCTGAAGGCACGCCAATTTCTAGGGTGGTCTGGGGGCATGCCCCCCAGGAAAATTTGAAAATCTAGATGCTCAGAATTGCCATTTCATGCATTTTTGGCAAGACATTTTTCATAAAGCCCTCAACTGAGGGATTACGAGAAACCTGTCTGTTCATTTGTTTTACGTACAACTTTCACTGTACATTCAAGTTTGTTTAACACATATTAAGCCTTTTCACTGAAAAATAGGCAGCTCAAAATTTGAAGTAGCTGGTTTTTTAGCCGGTTGCCGACACTTAATGAGAATCCTGGTTCTTCATAAGAAAAATTATAAGGAGCTCAAAAGCTCCCAATTATGAAATCCAGGGTGGTCAGTTCAGTTTGTGTGAACAGTAAGGGCTGGTTATTTTGACAAAGTTTAGAATTGTTCAACAAAACTGTGGTCTAAACTGACACTAATAGTTAAACGATGCATGTTTACTGAAAATTGTATTTTGTATCAAGCCACTGTCTAATGTTGTGTTCACACCACCATCGAAACATGTTTATAGAAAACATACTTCAATGAAAAACGTTAATATAACTGTTAACATTAGTTGTTTATCTTAAAATGCAATTTATGCCTGGTTCTAGAAATAACATATTTCGATCATGATTCCAGCAATGTTCCTTTTTAGTGATGTGAACACTTTTGTATAGTGAAACGTGTTTCATTCCCGATAAGGCTAAATGTGTTTTACCCTGGTGTGAACACAACATAAGTTAGACTTCATTTAAATAACCAGGTCCAGCCCTGAAATTTCTCTAAAAATCTAGGTTAAAGATTAGGTAGAAAATTATAATAACTAGTGATGTTTCAATAAAAGGCATTTTTTTTTTAAATTAACAACAGTGCAATGGATTTAATGAAATAAGGAATCCAGTCCAGGGGTTTCAATAGAAACCGGCTACTCTGCCTATCACCCCCTGCATGTAAAAGTTGAAAATGTGTGAAAACGTGACCTTTCTTTGAAAATTATCATACATGGCATAGAATCTGATACGCTGAATGGAAATTGCATTTCTGAGCCTCTTGGGGGTGGGGGGGGGGGGGAGGAGGGGCTGCCTTTGTTACAGCCGTCTACCCCAGGGCAGGCAGCCACTTGAAATCTTAAGGAAACCTGTGTTAGTCAAGCCACCTTTTCAATTCCTAGCAATATTGTTAGAACATTTTGTGTATGTTTATTATACGAGTTCTGTATTACAAGGGCATTCCATGAGGGCATGTCATGAGGGAGTCAATCATAATGGTCCGAGTGCACTTTGACTAGCAATCATGCATCATGTCGGTTGGAAGTTCAACCAATTGAGACTGATGTTTATAAGTGTATATTCCTGATTATTGTTGACACCGCTATATGTTTTTGCCCCCCTAGCTCAAGTTCAACCGAGGCAAATCTGGAAAAGATCCTTTGAACTGGCATAAACAAAAAAGGTCCGCCCACGTAGAACTTCTTTTTACGGATTTTAATGGGATTGCCACATAAACTAATAGATTCCTCATGTGGTGTGTACCATTTCACGCATGTTTCAGATTCTGAATTGCGCGAAGTTACTTTAGATGTTTCAGACACATTCGCTGAAGCTTCTGAGTATCTTTTTCTTTGATGTCTTTCAAAGGTTGAACGTGATACGAGATCATCGCAATGAGGGCAATATAAATAACCATTAGCTTCATCGCGCTCCATGATATCTCAGTACGACGAAATAGCGGCAGCAAATGCAAGTCGATGGTATTTGCTTTGATTTAAATTGACCCGCCAGTAATAATTAATCAGCTTTACCTATAGTGTATATAAATACGGCTTGCACTATCAGTTGTGCTGCCGCACCGAGCTTTCTCCAGATTTAGACGCCTGCGGTTAAAGGTCCCTAAAGGTTAACAAAGAGCCATTTAAGATCAAGTTACCTTTACTAGCTTTAATGTTCTAATTAAAGATAACAAAAGATCAGGTTTAAATTTAACCTGACTTTAATCCCAAATTAAAGACGTCAAAATCTAAGAGTTTATTTTCATTATTTTGGATAGAGAAAAAGACCACTAAAAGGATGCTTAAAGATTGGTGTTCTTAAAGTTTAACATAAGGGTAATTAAAGATTCATTAAAGGTCGATTTAACCTTTTGGAACTTTAATGTCACAATTAAAGGTACCGGTAATTAAAGATCAAGTTAACCTTTTGGTAAGCTTTAATTTTTTCCTAATGACACCAAAATCTAAAGATCCGTCCTGTGTACAGCAGAAGAGGCTGAGGAAGAATATGAAGAATACACAATGTTTCACATAGCCGCAAGGGAGAGAGAACCGTATCGAGTCGACCTACAACTAAACGGAGTTCAGACAAGCATGGAAGTTGACACTGGTGCTGCAGCTACAATCATCAATGAAGAAACCTACAAAAGAATCATTGATGGAAATTCTGTGAAGAATCAACCGCAGATGGGAACCGCTAAAGTGAAACTCAGAACTTATACAGGTGAATTAGTAAAGGTCTTAGGAACTGTGAACATTGTTGTAAAGTATGAGAAACAAGAAGTGGAGCTGCGAACACTCGTAGTGGAAGGATCAGGTCCTAACTTACTGGGAAGAGACTGGTTGAGAGTTCTGACACTCAACTGGAAGCAGTTGTTCAAAATGCAAGTTGATGGAAACAACCAAGAGTCTGCACTTGGAAGATTGATTGATCAGTACTCGGAAGTGTTTCAAGAAGGACTTGGAACATTCACGGGCCCGAAGGCAAAGATTCATGTGGAAAAAGAGGCGAAACCGAAGTTTTTGAAGGCTAGACCAGTGCCTTACGCCATGACAGGGAAAGTCGAGGCTGAACTCAAGAGGTTACAAGACGAGGGAACAATTGAACCTGTCCAGTTCTCGGAATGGGCAGCCCCCATTGTACCTATTTTGAAACCAGATGGCTCAATTCGCATCTGTGGAGATTACAAAACAACTGTAAATCAAGCGTCTAAGCTGGACAGTTATCCTATCCCGAAAGTTGAAGATCTCCTAGCAACTCTAGCAGGAGGCGAAAAATTTACTAAACTGGACATGAGCCAGGCATACCAGCAGTTACTTCTTGATGATGAATCTAAACAGTACACTACCATCAACACGCACAAAGGATTGTTCCAGTATAACCGTCTACCCTACGGGATAATATATATAGATAGGCTTAGCCTAACAGCGGAGCTCTCTGAACAGAAACGATGATGATAAGCTTAACTTACCGGTAGGTGAAAGGTCGGAAGCACAAGAAAAATTAGAATTAAGATTGATGAACAGGCTATTTTTCAATTTTAGCAATTCTCAAAAACAGCAAGGTTATTACGAGACCGTCTGCACAGAACATTTAGACTGCACAAATTCCACAAAAGCTCACTGTTTGAGAAATGTGAAACCTCTCTCGAGTAGCAAACCGCGAAAAAAAAGCAGGAAAAAACGATTTTGCAAACCGTTTTCTCCGCTAAACACAACGGTGTTTTTTCCTTTTAAAATGTTTTATTTATCAATAACAAATCCCTAAAGTTTACAATATTATCCTGAGAGGCTAGTCATTTCCGGTTACAAGGCATCCTGAGTTAAAGCTAGTCATTTCCGGTTACAATAATACAAGGTCAGTTCCGGTTTACAGTCACTTGAAAGTCTAGTCCATAAGGGATTATTTATAAAGTTCATTTCCGGTCGTTTGGTCCACTTGAAAGTCCTTTCTGGTTTGCACATGATTACTTTAGTCATTTCTGGTAATGAATGATGAGTTGCCAGTAGCTAAATTATTAGAGTCACAAGCTTTGACTGTTGTATTTCACAAATATTCGGATGACACCACAAAGCAGAAAATTTCTGTTTGCAGTGGGGTGGGGGGGTGGTACTCCCATATAATTATGAGCTATATAGGTATGTGCCGCTGTGAAGGGTATGGTTTTCAGGCAGTTTAGTCTGGGATAGGGTATAGTAATCAGAGATTTTTGGTCTAGAATAGGGTATCATTTTCTACGAAACTGATCAGTTGCATGAAGAATTTAGTCTAGACGAGGTTTACTGGCAAATGACATTTAATAATCGGTAAGGTGTGCTGTATGACATTTTTACGGACCCCTAGTATCTTAGACTGTGATAGTGAATGAGTTTCTGCAAAATAGCGAGTCTAGAAAAGGTCTAGGATAGGGTAGGAATTTGCGGTGTTTAGTCTAGAATATGGTTGCAAAATGCAGCTAAAATGGTCTAGTATAGGTTAAGGGTCTCAGAGTCCCAGCAGCACACCCCCGCCCAAAAATTTGCAAAGTACCCCCCTCCCCCCCCCCTCAGTCAATTTGCAACTGTGTTGTGATGTCATTCCTTATGTCCCTTACAGTGGCCCGAGAGTTCTCGGTGCTATTGTGAAAAGTTGCTTTATTTCAAAAACCCATATACCATAAAGTATGGTCTTAATGAAAAAGCGTGCTCGCATGTCATTCTCGTCGACAGCAGAAGTCCATTAGGTAAAAGAAAATAGTCTTAACATTAACTATAAACCTAGTATTGAGTAGTGCCGATAGGGTGGGAGTGAAAACACCCCACACCCTTCCACAGGTTCAAATTTTAATGTAGCTTGGAAAGGCCTGGTAAACAGTTATCTGGTTCCACATTTGCAGTACCATTGCTAAACCAGACACCCAAGATTCGCATTCTTGACACCCACGTCAGGCCATAAGGAGTGTCCAGACGTGAGCACCAAGCTCCTAACTACATGGCTTAAGTACTCTTTGCCACATTTAATTTAGTCCTTGTACCTGTCTCGTATTTGTGAAGTAAGATAAACAATTTGTCTAAAGAAAAAATGTCGTTTACAAAACATGTGGAGTTATCCACATATTGGCGAATTTTAAAACGCTTTCCTCAGGCTTCTGGAAGGAGAAAACCTTCAATAGTATCATCCTTTCTTATACTGGTAGCCAAAACGTCTGCGCATAAAATGTACAAAAGTGGAGACCGGGGATCTCCCTGCTTCACCCCCCACTCGAGTGGAATTTCTTTAGTCAAAAAACCATTAACTATAATTTTCATATTTGCTAGACAGTATAATGTAGATATTCAGCAAGATACCAGTTTCATTGGTAATATTTATATAATCTAGAGGGTCACGCAAGAGAATTAAATTTTCAAAAATCGTCCTACCTGGGAGGAAACAAGTTTGATCTTCTTGAAATAATCGAGGGTAACACTTTTGAAAGTTTGTTTGTAAGAGCTTTTGAACAAATGTTGAAATGAACATCGAGTAGCGAAATGGCCGGGCCACCAATTTTTGAGGTTTTTCTTATCATATTCCTTGCATTGAATCACTAAGAGAATTATTTTCCAAACTAAATTTATAATTTCGAACAGAATAGCGGAATTTAGCGTAAAATTCTTGAGGTAATCCGTCTGAACCGGGGGTTTTCCCTGAAGAAAGTCCACGCATTGCGTGGGTAATTTCAGCCAAAGATAAAAATCCTTCGCAGGATAAAATTTCGCTCTCACTTAATCTGTTTTCAAGTTTGTTCAAAAATTCGGTTTGGACTGTTAAATTAACAGGTTCTTGCAAGTACAAATTACGGTAAAAATCGAAATGAGCCGGAGAAAAGGAACAAGCTTAGCCAAGGTGAAACTAAACTAAGGTGAAAGGTCGGAAGCACAAGAATTAAGATTGACGAACGGGCTATTTTCAATTTTAGCAATTCTCAAAAAAACAGTATTACCCGACAGTCTACACAGTACATTTAGACCGTAGAAAAGTTCACAAAACAACTTTTCTCTGTCTAGAATAACTAGAACGACTACTTTCCGAATAAAATACAGTTTTTGTTTGTCAAAAATTGCCCGAGAAACTGATTTGGAAATCAAAATTGCAAAAATACACAATACACAGAAAATAAGTCTTGTTTTGTTTACATAAAATCGCTTTTCAATCTATGTAATGAATGAACAAACACATAAAAATGGACAACACAATCTTCTTTCGAAAAATTTCATTCAAATCTCCATAAGTTTATGTTTAAAAGCAAACGCAAACCATTCATGATTCGAGGCCGAGATGTCTCCGATGAAAGAAATCAAAACAACTGAATTTAATTGAGCGCGTTATAAACAATTCTCCCGAAAACTAGCGAGAACACAAAAAAGTCAATCACAGATTGATATCAACATAAATTCCCATCGAAAAATGTATTTTGTTTTACCTTTTATAAGTCCCTCCACTGCTTGGAAATTGTTTATATCTCCGCTTCTTCAGTTCTGAAACCCGAAGTGACAAACATCTTCCCGCATTGCTCCCATCCTCGAAGCAAGATTTTATCTCTGAAAGCTCTTCTATTTCCACTATAGCGGCTTCTGAATATCCCTTAATTATTATCCTTGTCTTGAGAAGCAAACCGCGAAAAAATTCAGGAGAATAACGACTTTAATTTAAACGGTTTTCTCCGCTAAACACATCAGTGTTTTCCCAGGTGACGTGAAATTGCAATGTTGTTGGGTGGCGTCATACGCGCATGTTTTGCGACGGTCTACGCGCCTGCGAGTTAGCCCTAAGCGACGGCGGCGGTCAGCGACGGCGGCGGTGTGACAACGCGCCCGCGAAACATTCCGCTAGCCATGACCATGAAAAATGGCGGCCATGGGTTCTATGGTTCTCTGGTTCTATGAGTATGGAGCTGCGCAGCCGGGCCTTCGGCCCGGCGAGAGCTCCGCTATCATCTGCACCAGGAATCTTTCAGCGGAACATGGAAAATCTACTGCAGAACATTCCTTACGTAATCGTCCGGGTGGATGACATCCTAGTGTCCGGAGCTTGTGACGAAGATCACTTAAACAACCTGGAAGAAGTCTTGAAACGACTAGCAAGTGCTGGCTTACGACTTCGGAAAAGCAAGTGTGTGTTCATGGAACCTCACGTAACCTACCTGGGTCACAAGGTCAGCAAGGAAAGTATTCAACCGTTGGAAGACAAGGTCGATGCTATTACCAATGCACCAGCGCCCACGAATGTGTCGGAGCTCAAATCGTACCTAGGCATGATCAACTACTACCAGAAATTTCTACCCAACTTGTCTAGTGTGTTGGCTCCATTGCATGAATTGCTGCGTAAAGAGACTCGCTGGCATTGGGGTAAAGAACAAATGCAAGCATTCCAGAAATCAAAGGAATTCCTGAAGTCCTCTAGACGCCTAGTCCACTACGACGGTCAGAAGAAGCTAACCTTGGCATGCGATGCGTCCCAATATGGTTTAGGAGTCGTCCTCTCGCATCGAATGGATGATGGCTCGGAGCATCCAATCGCATATGCTTCTAGGACACTGTCCACAGCAGAAAGAAATTACTCTAACCTTGAAAGAGAAGCACTCGCCCTGGTATTTGGCGTGAAGAAGTTTCACCAGTACATTTATGGCAGACATTTTAGCCTAGTAACTGACCATAAACCGTTGGAATCATTGTTTAATGAGAAGAAGGCCATACCTACCATGGCAGCAGCGAGAATTCAGCGTTGGGCCTTGACACTGGCTACCTACAACTACTCCATTGATTACAAACCAGGACCGGAACATGCCAATGCTGATGCCCTCAGCCGGCTACCCTTACCGGTTAGTCCGCCGACTACACCGTTGCCTGCAGAAACTGTGTTTGCAATGGAACTTTTAAATTCGACACCAGCAAGTGTGAATGAGATCAGAACTGGAACCAGGTGTGATCCGATACTGTCACAAGTGATCAAGTACGTACAGCAAGGTTGGCCTATTCACAACTCAGATGAAGTATTGAAGCCCTACTTCACTAGGAAAGATGAATTAAGTGTTCAAGATGGGTGTTTGCTATGGGGCAATCGAGTGGTGGTACCTCCTAAAGAAAGAGCAAGAGTGGTAGAGGAGTTACACGAGACGCACCCTGGAATTTGCCGTATGAAGGCGTTGGCGAGAAGTTACGTGTGGTGGCCAAAAATGGATGCCGATTTGGAGCAGAAGGTGCGCCAGTGCAGTACTTGCCAGGAAAACAGGAAGTCACCACCAGAAGCTCCTTTACATCCCTGGGAATGGCCTAATAAACCCTGGGTTCGACTTCACCTAGACTATGCAGGTCCGTTCCTTGGAAAGATGTTCTTCATCTTGGTAGATGCTCACTCTAAATGGATGGAAGCGTTTCCAATGAACACATCGACATCGAGCGCAACCATCGAGAAATTGAGAATCGCTTTTGCAACACATGGCCTGCCGGAAATCGTCGTTACAGACAATGGCAGCAACTTCACAAGCGAAGAGTTTGAAGATTTCCTCAAACAGAACGGAATTCGTCACATCAGAACCGCACCATATCACCCTGCATCAAACGGACTGGCAGAGAGAGCGGTACAAACATTCAAGGAGGGGATGAAGAAGATGAATGAAGGAAGTGTGGAGACGCGAGTTTCGCGATTTCTAGCTCGTTACAGAATCACCCCTCAGACTTCAACAGGAGTGTCGCCAGCAGAATTACTCCTAGGAAGGAAACCCAGATCGAGACTAGATTTAGTCTACCCGGAAATTGGAAGGAAAGTGCGACAAAGCCAGGCTTCTCAGAAACAGGCACATGACTGGCATGTTAAGGAACGTACCATGCTCGAAGGAGAAACAGTTTACGCAAGCAACTTCAGAAGAGGACCGAAGTGGTTGCCTGGAGTTTTGAAACAGTCGACTGGTCCAACTTCGTTTGCAGTTCAACTGGAAGATGGGCGACTGTTGAAAAGGCACCAAGACCATCTCATACAGCGGTCCAGCGTCCCCCAAGTATCTACTGCTAATCAAGAGGAGGTCCTGGAAGACCCGATTTCAGCATTGTTGGAAGCTGAAAAGCCAGAACTGCAGCTGGGAGAAACCCCGACACCACCTATTGAACCTGTGCAGTCTGCTTCACAAGAAGTCCCAGAAAAGCGCTATCCTGTTAGGAACAGACACGCCCCTCGATACTTGGCTGATTTTGTTACCAAGTGACTTATTAGGTTATTAGGACAGAGACACTTAAGAACTGTAAGATGAGTTTTGATGTTGATTTATTATGATAGTTTTCGTGACTAAGTGGGGGAGTGTGGTATGTTGTGAGCTGTGTAACCGCTCCTCCAGTAGTTTTCCAACAGATCGATTCGGATGAAAACACGTTGTCAGTTGCTAGAATTAAAGGAAGTTGTGTTCTCGGAACTTTGGCTGGTTTATTTGGCCCAGAATATTACACTGTCTATTTTCAGTGTTTATTGTGTCGCTGTCGTAATTGTCGTATTTTTGAGACGGAATCGAGTCGCTTGTCGCTGTTTAGAACGTCTCTTGTCGGCAGTTTTCAGGGCCATGTCGCTTGTCGCTTTTACCCCTTGGAAGGCCTCTATAGTCTGTTATCACCTGCATGGCTGACCGCTAGACAATAAAGAAATACGATTGCATTGTGAATAATTACTGAGCTCGACTACTTTTATACTCAAGTGATCATCTTCAAATCTCAAAAGCGCAAACAAAGTCTTGTGTTCAAGACTTAAAGTGCACCTAAACCCTAATTTTTTTTTCTTTTAATCAACTCAATGTACGTTGAAAAGTCGAATAGTGAAATATTTCTTGTTTTTAACGTCGCGTTTGTGAGTTATAGAGATTTGAATTTACAAAATGCTAATTAGATGACGTCAAATGCAGACTTTACTTGGAGGTGGAAACAAGTAGTTGTATAATAAACGAGTCTGCATTTGACGTCATCTAATTAGCATTTAGTAAATTCAAATCTCTATAACTCACTAACGCGACGTTAAAAACAAGAAATATTTCACTATTCGACTTTTCAACGTACATTGAGTTGATTAAAAGAAAAAAAAATGGGGGTTAGGTGCACTTTAAGTCAAGGCTAACAGAGCACAAATCAAAACTAACAAATGGTCAGTTATGATCTATAAATAACAAAGTAGCCGCTTAAGTTTTGATTACTTGTTGTGATCAAGACGTGATAATGTTCCGAATGGCTAAGTCCGATGGCTATTAGGGTTTTCCGGTCGATTTAGTGGAAATGGAAAAAAGCTTTTCCTTCATTTTTTTGCATAAAAACAATAAAGGTGCGTGGCTGACATCCATATAAAATTAATAGAAAACGCCTCGTTTTCTGTTTGGCGCGATTGACAATATATAGAGCGTCGTGGTCTAATAGAGATGTTTCGCATAAGCACACTCCATATGATAATGACCTACTAATAGTGGCTATCACCTACTAAGGGACCGTTCATTTTTTATGCGGTAGGGGCGACTGGTGGGATTTGAGGGGGAGCGGGGGGTCATGCGAAAAAAATGGCTTTAAAGGGGGGGCTGTCCCAAAAAAAAATGAAGATAAAGGGGTGTCGGGCAAAATTTTGGAGGTAAAAATTGGTACGGAATTTAAGAAAATCTCTTGCTTTATTCACAAAATATAAACATCTGTTAAATGGTAAAACAGTTCCAAACTAACAAGAAAACATGTTGCCAACGTTTGTGTAGAAGAACTCAGTTTTTGTGTAGAAGAACTCAGTTTTTTGCGTATATCTGAGTCGGTTTGTTGCTATTATTAAAAGTAATAGATAAAACTACCGCAAACATTCGATGCTATACAATACTTTTAAAGGGGCAATGTCAGCTATTTTAAGCATCACTTTGAAAGGTCATAAAATATATTTGTATCGATGGAAACCTTCAAATAATGCTCCAAATTTGTTATCAATTTATTGTTATATTAGTGCACTGAAACTATAAATTAGCGTTTTTGGTTGCAGATGGCTCGGATGGAAATGGATTGCAACTTGTAAAAATTGGCCAATTTGTTCAAGTTCTGAGCTGTGAGCCTTGGAAAAATCGCTTAAGTCTGGTTATGCTTCAATTTCTCTTCAAGGAATCAGTTGTTATTTTATTTTCAAGGCTCTAAGAGAATTCGTGTAAGACCAAAGGCACAAGGCAATCGTCTGGTACTAACTGGAGCAAAAAAGACCAAAATCGCCGTGACATTACCCCCTTAAGTACAATTGATACCTCATTATAAAAAGCTGACTAACTGAGTTCAATGCATTTACTACTTGCCCTATTTGAAGAATTACTAAACGGGACTACTTCAGCCTATAGCCAATAGCCTATATGTGGTGTTAAGAAAACTCTAGTTATGGAGTAAGTTTATCTGTTTAAAGTGCCTATGAAATGTATTTTTTTCTTCGTTTTTCATTAGTTTATTATGTCCAAAGAACGAAAACAATAATCATTTCCCGAGGAAAAGAAAGAAAATTGGTTTTTTAGCTCCTCGAAGTTGAAAAGTGGCTCCAATTTTTGATGAGCCTGGGGCGAGTGGGAGTGAGTGATGACGTAAATTACGTAAATAGTATGACACATTGGTTTGCTTGCGCTATTATTCTCTTGGAATCCTTTAGCGTGATGGTCATTTTGCCAACGTTTTTTGGCTGTACAAATGTCAGACAGCGCCTAATATGTTTCTTTACAGTCCTCTGAAGGTGAAGAGGATCAGTTTCGGATCACTCTTGATCAAAGGAAATGATCGTGTCCACTGTAGTTTTGCCGTAGCGAGGCGAACCGACTGTGCCGCTTGAGTGAAGGAAGTGAACATGAAGAAGACGGACTTTGATTTAGATTATTGAACGTGAAAGGTATACATTTCAGTAGCACAGCGTCTCAGTGGTTCGTCAGTTGAGTTGTAAGCTTATTGAACGCAGAGGCTTTTTTGTTATTTCTTTTGCTTTTTAGTGGCTCGTTGACTAGCGTTTATCGAACGCGAACGATAGCGACTCGGCCGGTCTTCTCTGAAGTTCACTGATCGCGCGTGGAGGTTATGAGCTAGCCTGTGAACAGGCTTCTTTTTGGAGAATTTTGGTTAGGTTAAAATCGGCGAGCAAAGCGAGCCGAGCGCCCCTTCCCTCTTCCTCAGTTCGCGCTCGGCTCGCTTCGCTCGCCGATTTTAACCTAACCCAATTCCCCAAAAAGAAGCCTGTTCACAGGCTAGTTATGAGCTTATTTTATCGGCTTGGAAGTTCGCCCGTCTACTTAAAGTTCTTTTTTTCAATGCGAAGGATATATGTCTTAGCTTCTTGGCGGCTTGCTATTTTAAAGTTTCTTAATTATACTGATATGTTATGCATATCCGTGGTGTTTTTCAGGCGGCTTGCTGAATTGAAGTGAATGGTGTATTTTTAGCGGCAAGGCGCCTTGATAGCGTATTTATTTATTTATTCAAAATGTTTGAACTCAAGTATATACGATTGAACGTTTCTGGAAATTTTAACCACTTGGCGGCTTGTATTAAAGTGACTTCAAAGTATCGTGTTTTAGTTAGTACTTAGTGTTTACATTTATATCTGTTATGTCTGATTTATCAGATTTATATTTCATTGTATCAAAATTGATCTGATCGAACACGCAATGATTCAACAATGTATTTTGTTACGAATAGTCTTACGCATTTGAACAAGTAGATATAGTTTTGATATTAGATATTCCGTAGAATAGAAGCCTGCTTATAGTGAACACTTCACTTGCGTCGCTCCACTTTGTACCGTATAAACATTTATATTACTCGCCAGTCAGTGCCGATCGAGTCAGTATATTTTTGTAGGCCTCACTGACTTCGACGGCTCTCCAGTCGAGCTGAGGCTTGAAGGAACCTGTAAACAGGATATGGATTGGAAAATTGTGCTTGATTAAATGGTCTCACCGGTCGGAATGTTTTTCTGTAAAACAATATTAATCTTAACAATAAGCACTTTCATTGAAAACAGCATCCCTTGACTTACCCTTTCCAATGTCGGCGAACAAGGCGTGTATTTCGCCGGCCTATTTTCCTCTGGAGCAAAATAAAGCTTTGTTACACCCTCTGTAATCGAAGAATTCTAATATCTCGTATGCTTGACGCCGCTCGCCACATAATATTGCCCACCTCTAGCGACGTCTCTTGTCAGCTCTCTCGTTCTCTATATTCCCGCAGCAGTTTGTACAACTATTTACGTCACAGTGTAATATGACACTGGTTTTGGCCGCGCACAAATTGGAACCACTTTTTAGCGCCAACAACCTAACTTTGCGACCATAAAAAAGCATTTCGCATCGTCTTTAACACTTTAAACCTTTTATTCCGAGGACTAAAAAGGTGAAACTTTCGATACATCAAAAAATAAATTACATTTCATAGACACTTTAAGTTTATACGAAGCTGCTATGCTATCGAAATAAGACTCAAATATCAAACTAGATTATGCCTCAAATGTGATTATTTGTTTTCTATTTCCGTGGTGTCGTTACGACGGGTAGATTAAAAAAAAATAGCATACCAGTATCAACAACTATGTTTAAGTAAATTAGATATTATGCAGAAATTTACTATGCTGACAAATGCTGTAACTCGCTATTGTCAATGGCAATCATTTCCAGCAAGCGTTATAAGTCCGAAGTCGCGAGGGTCTTTTACTAAGGTTCAAATCTTAAGACCTTTTATAGAATAATAATAAATAATAACAATAACTTTATTAACGTGTCATTCGTTCTAGAGTTTACAAGAAACTAATTGGAGACACCTAACTAAAAATACTAACTAATAAAATGTAATTATTTATTATTTATATTAGTATTTATATTATATTATTATACGACAATGTGTGTTTTTCGTAGTCATTCATCGTTCGACTGTCTACCAAAGCTAAACGTTGCGAACATTTCTGTTGCTTTGCAAACATTACGGTCTGTATCTAGCATGAGGAATTGATCTCATATTATTCATTCTTGACGCCTGTGCTGACTGCTCTCCGTATACAGCTGTTGCGAGAAAGGTTGTCGGAAAAAAGCGCAAAAGTGCACGCGACAATCGCGAAACATAATATGGAATATGATCAATGAATTTTTATAAGTCAACTAAATACATGAAACTCGCGATGCCTCGTCCGTGTTGGCACGATCTTAGATGGCGGGCCGTTGGGATAAATGAGTTTTTAGGATATAGCGTGGATGACTGCCCACAATACCTTTCTGGATTGTCGCGTGCACTTTTATGCTTTTTTCCGACAACCTTTCTCGAAACAGCTGTATAAACACCTAGGATAAAAACACCTAGAATAAATACAACTAATGCTTTGAATTTAAAATGTATGTCGTTAAACGTCAGAGGTCTGAACAAATCTCTCAAACGCCGTTGTGCTATGGTTGCACAAACAGAAACAAGACTTTGTTCCGCAAGAATGTTATAGCACTAATTCATGTACATCCACATGGGAAAATGAATGGGAGTCACGGTACAAATCACAGTAAAGGTGTCATGATACTAATTAACCCTTCTTTGGATTTCAAAGTAGAAAAGTTTACTGCTGATACAAAGGGAAGGTTCATTATTTTAGAAATGTCAATTCACGGAATCACTTCTGTTCTTGTTAATATTTACGCGCCAAATGACGCTAATCAACAAGTAAACTTTTTTTCGAAACTTAACAATCTTTTACAAGATGTTACACAAGAAAATTTGATAATTAGTGGCGATTTCAATTGTGCACTCTCGCCTAAAGATAAAACAGGTGGAAATCCTGTCACAAAAAAAGCGTCGGTCATTAAAGAAATTAAAAAGTTTTGTAATTCATACAATCTTTGTGACATTTGGCGAACTTCAAACCCAGACTTCTCGTTTCACTTGGAGAAACAAATCCTTTTTTAATTTCAAAAGAATTTCGCACCCTTGCAAATATAAAATGTGAAATTATTCTAGCACCCGAAAGTGATCTTTCAGCCGTTTTAATTCATCTACAATCCGATGTCTCAGCTCAGAAGAAAGGTCTAGGCTTTGGAAGTTTGATATCTCACTTCTTGAAGATGAAAAATATATTGCAGCTTTACGAGAAAATCTTCCTGATTTTAAATTAAAATACAATAATATCACAAACTTAGGGTTGAGGTGGGATCTTTTAAAAAATGGAGATTAGAGGTTTTACAGTTAAATACTCTAAAAAAGGCAAAAATATTTACGGACAAGGAAAAAGACATACAAGCAAAAATAAAAAAGTTACAAGCACAAGCCGAGAAACATCCACACAATAAAAACTTTATACTTGAACTCGAAATTGAAAAATCGCGTCTTAAAAAATTAATGACATATAGAACGAAAGGTACGATTTTAAGAAGTAAAGTAAGATGGCACGAACAAGGTGAACGCAATACGAAATACTTTTACGGCCTAGAAAAACGAAATCACGCCAAGAAGACAGTGACAAGATTAAAAATTAGCTGAAAACGTTTACACTGATGATCAATTCAAAATTCTAGAAGAAGAAAAACGTTTTTATGAATCTCTTTACCTGCTCTTTACAAATCAAAGGTCACAATCACAGGATCTGAACTCAAAAAATCAGCTTTCTTCAACCCAGAAAACGTAACCACTTTAAATGAGGAAGAAATGAATTCTTGTGAAGGCCAAATCACCGTAGAAGAATGCTTTAACGCACAAAAAGATTTCAAAAAACATAAAACACCTGGTACCGATGGTTTTCCTGTTGAATTCTATCGCTTTTTTGGCCTGAAATCAGTAAATAAAAGGCAGATAGTTTCAACTCTGCCTTTCAATCAGGGATGCTATCTATTAGCCAGAGGAGAGGTATCATCTCGCTTATTCCAAAAAAGTCTAAAGACACAACTATTTTAGAAAATCTAAGGCCTATATCACTCTTTAATGTCGATTGCAAAATCCTTACTAAAGCCATAGCAAAAAGACTTGAAAAAGTGCTCTCTAGCATCATAAATCCTGACCAAAGAAAACATTCGGCTTATTCAAGACATAATACAATACACCAACCAGACAAACAAAAAAGGCATTGCAATATTTCTTGATTTTAAAAAAGCTTTTGATTCGATTGAATGGACTCAAATCTTTTAATTTCGGACCTTACATTATAAACTGGTTTAACATATTTCACAATAACGTTTCTAGTTGTGTTTTAAATAATGGGCATGCTTCAAATTTCTTCTCTTTGCAACGAGGTGTTCGACAAGGTTGCCCTTTATCGGGTCTCTTATTTGTCCTGGGGATTGAACCAACCTCGTTCCCAGGGTCTCTCTTCTTCCCGCCTCTAGGGGGCGGGAAGAAGAGAGACCCTGGGAACGAGGTTGGGATTGAACTTCTAGCGAGAGCCTTAAATAGCAATAGATCTATAAAAGGCATCCAAGTAGATAATCAAGAAATAAAAGTATCACAATACGCTGATGGCACTACTGTCTTTGTCCGCGACCAAGAATCCGTTTCCGAACTACTTAAATTTCTAAATGATTTCAACTCTTTCTCTGGGTTGGAAATAAACAATGCTAAGACTGAAGCAATGTGGCTAGGACAATGGAAAAACAATCAAGACACCCCTTTTGGTTTTAAATGGCCAAAAGAACCGATACTATCTCTCGGAATATTTTTCTCACAAAATCAAACAGATGCGGAAGAACTCAACTTTGGAACCAAAATTCGAGATCGATTTAGAGAAAACTTTAAATACCTGGAAAAAAAAAGAAAACTTACATTGTACGGAAAAATCAATATCGTTAAAACATTAGGGCTTTCTAAAATGAATTTTAACACTTCCGTTTTAAATGTGTCCAAACATTATATACAACAAATAAATAAAATTATTTTTAGTTTCATTTGGGACGGCAAATCCGCAAAAATTAAAAAAAGTACTGTTATGGCAGAAAAAAAAGAAGGTGGCCTCAAAATGTGCGATTTTGAAATTATGAAAAAAGCGTTGAAAATTGCTTGGATTAGTAGAATTCAAAGTCAGTCGTCTGCTTCTTGGAAAATTATCCCTAACCATTGTGTAAATCATCTCGGTAATTTCTCTTTCCTGACAAAATGTAGCTATAAAACCTTATTACTTAAGCTAGAGAGCCTCCCTATTTTTTATCGCATGATTCTCGATTATTGGCGCGACTTCAAAAACTTAGAACTAAAATTTGCAAAGGACCGCAAACGATAATGCTGTAAACGATACGTAGGATCTACGAAAGACCTTATCAGCCAAAACATGAACAAAAATAAACGACAAACTGCAAGGCTGATATAACTACGTAAAAAGGTAGATTTTGCGAGACACCAATGCGACAGAAACCGATAAAGCAAGGTAGCAACCGCGGACAGCTGTTTCGCCCTTGTATTGGGGCTCGTCAGCGCGGTGTAGCTTGTAACAAACTAAGAACAACTACAAGAAAGCAGTTGTAAATAGATTGCACAATGACCCGTACACAATATCAAGTTCCGTACCTTGGAACCAACTTGTCACCCGCATCACGCGTGCCACATCACGTGTTGCGGGGAACAAGCCGTCCCAAGATGTCACAATGGTGTCTCGCAAAAACTGAATGTACATGGCAAGCCAATGTTAACATTCAAACGCATGGACAAAACCATGCTGAAAGAGAACCAGCATATCGGATCAATAAATGACCTACGGTCCCAAAAAAATATGAAAATAGAACTAAAATCTGCAAAGGACCGCAAACGATAATGCTGTAAACGATACGTAGGATCTACGAAAGACCTTATCAGCCAAAACATGAACAAACATAAACGACAAACTGCAAGGGCGAAACAGCTGTCCGCGATTGCTACCTTGTTTTATCGGTTTCTGTCGCATTGGTGTCTCGCAAAATCTACCTTTTTACGTAGTCAGATCAGCCTTGCAGTTTGTCGTTTATGTTTGTTCATGTTTTGGCTGATAAGGTCTTTCGTAGATCCTACGTATCGTTTACAGCATTATCGTTTGCGGTCCTTTGCAGATTTTAGTTCTATTTTCATAATTTTTTGGGACCGTAGGTCATTTATTGATCCGATATGCTGGTTCTCTTTCAGCATGGCTTTGTCCATGCGTTTGAATGTTAACATTGGCTTGCCATGTACATTCAGTTTTTGCGAGACAGGTCGAGACACCATTGTGACATCTTGGGAGGGCTTGTTCCCCGCAACACGTGATGTGGCACGCGTGATGCGGGTGACAAGTTGGTTCCAAGGTACGGAACTTGATATTGTGTACGGGTCATTGTGCAATCTATTTACAACTGCTTTCTTGTAGTTGTTCTTAGTTTGTTACAAGCTACACCGCGCTGACGAGCCCCAATACAAGGGCGAAACAGCTGTCCGCGGTTGCTACCTTGCTTTATCGGTTTCTGTCGCATTGGTGTCTCGCAAAATCTACCATTTTACGTAGTCATATCAGCCTTGCAGTTTGTCGTTTATGTTTGTTCAAAAATATAACCTGATCGTATTACTACCAATATCAAAAATGAAATTATATGGAACAACTGTAATATTCTAATTGATAAGAAGCAAGTTTTCTATAGAAAATGGTTCTCAAAAAATGTTATTCATGTGCAAGATTTGTTAAATGAACAAGGCAACTTCTGTAACTTTTTAGAATTCAAAACAAAGTTTAATTTAGATGTACCCTTTAGGAAGTTTTATGGTCTTATCAATGCCATTCCTCGCGCGTGGAAAAATGCTTTAAGGAGCCGATTTTTAACGCCGATTTTTAACGCCGATTTTTAATCCATGTTACACGAGACAACTTTTAACGCAACTTTGTTGCGGCAACAGTCGGCAATGGTATGTTACACGAGACGATTTTTAACATTGTCCGCAACGTTTGAGCCCAGGCTCCTGCTCGACAAATCGAAATAAGTCACGTCGACATCACGTAAACAAACAAAATGGCGGACCGGCTGAAATTTTATAAGTTTTCGCCTTTCGGCATTATCTAAAAGAACTTCAGGTACAAATTCGACTTCATCTTCAACAAGCTCCGCCATTTTGTCTGTTTACGTGATGTCGACGTGACACTTTTCGTTGTCCGTGGTGCATTCTGGGCGATGTTGCGTTGAAAGTCAGCGGCGGGAGTGTTACACGCGCCAACTCCAACAAAATTCGGGCAACAATGTTGCAGGTTTTTGAATCGCTTTCAAAAACCTGCAACATGTTGGCGCAACGAAATGTTGCGTTAAAAATGGGCCTGTGCGCCATGTTACACGATATCGATTTTTAACGGAACAATGTTGCGTTAAAAATCGGCGTTAAAAATCGGCTCGTGTAACATCACCTTTAAGGTGATTCCCTAGTATTGCATTGCGCATTACTACTGCGCATAATATCTTGCGTCATTTGCGCGTGCACGAGCGCGCGAGCACTCCGAAGCAATAGGGTTTCCTTTGAGAATAGTTCCCTCAGTAAATAAGAGGTTGTTTATTCCTAAACGAGCTTGGTGACCTATCTTTCATAGTTTTTTGCATAATTTCATTCTTTTAGTCCTCCTCTTTGTGCTGTAAAACTTAAAAAAAATAATCATGTCAGAAAAAAAAGTTATCGCGATAAAAGCATACATAGCCATCGTTCGTGCACGAACGATGGCTATGTATGCTTTTTTCGCGATAACTTTTTTTTCTGACATGATTTTTTTTTTTTTTGTTTTAAGTTTTACAGCACAACTATTTAAAGAAGGAGAAAACGGACAAAACGGTGGAGTACCATAACAACGCGGAAAAAAAGCGGCGATAATTAGCGCGTGCAGAGGATTGTCAACCAAAATATAAAGAAAGCAAGCCAGGAAAGCGGACCAAGTACATCTAAAAGCATGTCACAACTAAGCACCTCTCAAAGCATGTCGCAAATGATTAAAAAATCCAATATTCATGAGCTTCATCTGAAATTAGCATATTATTAGGTGTTAGCCACTAATAGAAGGTCATTATCATATGGAGTGTGCTTATGCGAAACATCTCTAATAGGCTATTCCACAATCAAAGTATGTTTTATAGAAAACAGATTTGTTAGCAATTCTTATGTCTTCATTATTCATAGCTGGAGTAGTTAATATCAGAAAAAACACGTCTAAATTCAGCCCACCAAGTAAGTAACTGCAGTTGCCCCTGAAGCACAGATTAAGATCCTTGACATTATAATTACATTTTAAAAGCAAACTCCCTCCACTGATATTTTTTAAAAGAAATATAAGATGTCATTTCCACGGTCCAACTCGCTCATCGAGAACGCGTGGGACCCATGACAGTCTTAAAGCTTTAATGTGTGTATCAAGGTCTGTTAGATTCATACCACCGTCGGATAGCGAGTTAATTACCGATAGTCTTTATCGGGGCCTTTCCATAAAAATTTATATATCATCCTCTCCATTTGTTTAATAATTTCTCGTGGAGTTTCTAAAAGTGAACAAACATATAAAAGCTTGGGTATAAGAAATGATTTAATAATGGTCACTTTGCCGAACAAGGATAAACATTGTTGACTCCATATATTGATCGTTTTTTGAACGTCGCTCAGTCTTTCCTGAAAATTTTGCTTCATAACTTGTTCTTGATCACATGAGAAGTACATTCCCAGTGTTTTCATTCCAGTGCACCACTCAAGGCCCAGATGTTTCTCTAGTGAATTTTTACTTGCTCCAATCCACATCGCCGTTTAGTTTTTAAAAGATTCGGGGTTTTTTTTAATAAACCTGAGCATTTTTCAAAACTGTGAAGGGTTTGTATGACGATTTTAACAGAAGTATTTGCCAACGGCAGTCATATCGTCCACATAAAAGAGCGATTTTATTTCGTCCTCACCAATTTTAATTCCTTCGATATATTCATTGGACCTCAGGCATATTGCCAAAATTTCAATTGCAACCACAAATAAATAAGGTGACAAAGGGACCCCTTGTCTTAGACATTTAAAATTTTGAACAGCTGGTTTGCGGAATCGACACCACTTATGAAGGCAGTAATGTCATCAGCATACAAGTAAGATTTAATTAAGCATCGTTAATTTTCAAAACCACGAATGTTCTCGTCAAGTCGCACCTCAATTGCCAATACGAAAAGGAGCCCTGATAAGGGGCAGCCTTGCCAACAAGCCTAGCTAAGCATAGCCGTTATTCGTGACACAGCTGGAAATATTGGAATAAATAGTGTGTATCCATTTTTGGACGTTGGACCGAAATTCATCGCTTCAAGAATTTTAAATAAAAATTTCCATTCTAGTGAATCAAAAGCTTCTTCGAAATCTATAAAAGGAGCATGCAGGGTATATTTTTCTTCTCGTATAATTCAATTACGAATGTTTTCACCAGTGAATCGATCTTTAACATAACCAGTTTGATCTCTGTTTATTAATTTCGGCAGGATCTTTTCTAGTCGTTTCGCAATGCATTTCGTGGCAATTTTGTGGGTGTTTAGCAAGGAGATTGGTGGCCAGTTTTTAAGTAGGAGAGTGTCTTTGTTCTTTTTCGGTAACAGTGAAATCACGCCTCGTTTTTGTGAGATTGACATTTCACCACACTGATGGGCATCATTTAAGCATAAAACTAAATGCAAGGCTGATCGGACAGCTATAAAGGGTATTTTATTGTCCAATATTTCGGTTAGGCAAAACTAACCTTCATCAGGGGCTACAAAGAGCTAAGTAAAAATGTAATAAAACGGTTACAAGATATAAAATGATTCAAATGAAAAGATTAAATATGATTGATTAACAAAAATAAACAGCAGAAACGTTTACAAAGGCTACTACAAAAATAGAAATATAGTAAGTTTCATCGCGCCTGTTCATCCCATAAGGTTCAAGAGTTTTGCCCTTGGAAATTAATCAAAGTGCCCCCTGGGCTATCTCCTGTAAGTTTTTCCCATCATGCAATGCTGTCATATTATGTCCGAATGTTGTTTTTGATGTTGCAATTGGACATTTAGGTTATAGTGCATGGTTTCTTGAGTTCAATTTCTCTTTTGACAATTTTGTTTGTATGTAATTGGTAATGGTTATGCAGTCCTCTTGTCTTGTGTCTGGAACAAATTTCAGTACTTTCAACTCGTCTGGATTTTCACCTGGTTTATTATCAAGAGCTACACACAAACATTGTGTTACTGTTGCCTTCCCTAAACCCGCGCCACTACTTAAAAAGTGTCAATTGCTTCTCGTCGTTTTTAACAGAGAGTAAGATATGGTAAAAAAACTCCATTTGTTCTCTGTTCAAAGAACGAACAAGTTCTTTTTTTCCATATGATTAATTACCAGCTTTTCATTATCATTTGCTGTAGACTGAAAAAATTCCAACATTACTTAAAAGATTGTTCCCTTGGTGATTGTCATCTAAACATGGGTTAAAACAACCAAACAGTTCACTGTATTGTGTTTCTTCGCTTATATCCTGCTCATCGTTATGTTGAGCAGACGGAGCTACAGTATCTAACTGATCACGTTCCGGCCTTATTTTCAGGATCTCCCATGGCTTTTTCTTAAGAGTTCTCCTATCTTTCCTATCGAATATAACATGTTTAACTTGCTAAAATCTTATTTTTACCTGGGATAAGCATCAAGAGCTCTCTGCAATTAATCTTCAGCATCCTTTTTATTTAAATGAATGATTTAGCTTTCATTCTGCGAAAAAGTTTCATTCCTCCTTTCAAGTAAAATTCTTTACAACTTTTTTCTCTGTTTTCATTATTGGGATCATCATCAATCTTATCGTCAAAATCTGTTTCAGGTGGAAATCTAGTTCTTGTAAACTTACTCAGTGTTCATCCCCTCATCTTAACTTTTGTTTTAATGTCACTGTTAACAAAATACCACATATATTAAAACCATCGATAGGAAAAATCTAAGGACTATCCGTACCACAATTATCTCTTTAAGCAGAGACTAAATTGGGCATGAATCTTCTGACCAAAATGAACCAGAATGAGGCCTAAAAAAGTAAAATCAAAAATGAACTAAAACCCCGAACCTCACTGAAATCTGACTTTTTGACACTGGTTTGTTTGACCTGGAAAATCAACCTGATGATAGTATTGCAAAACTCTGCTTAATCATTTCTAATGATATGGCTCAAGAAAATAAGACAGGTTTGTGTAGTAAGATTGATTCTTTCTGTACAAACTTCAATATTGAGAAGACTGCGATAAACTTAAGTATCCCATCTTTTTTCTTGTCAAAGGCAAAACAGAACATTTTTACACGTCTAAAAAATCACCAACTCATTCTAATTAATGTAAATAAAAAAATAAATTTTATTCCATCTTTAAAAGTGAAACGAAATACTCCGATTTAATTAACCATATCCTGAACATAGAAAAATTACTTCTAAATTCAGGATAGGAAATCATACCTTAAGAATTGAAAATGGTCGAATTACAACCCCTAAAACTCCTGAACACCTTTAGTTAGAATTTGCACCCACTGTACACTTAATTCAGTTGAAGTTTATTTCACTGTATGCACTGTATGTTATATGATGAGCTACGAAATACCTTTTTTGACAAAATTATTAAACAAAATAGATTTGGATTATTTCTGATCGCTTTTACAAGCACTTATTGAAAAGTTCTATATTTGTTTATCAACCTACAAGGAAACTGAAAGCACTAGTTCGTTAAAACCTGTTGTTGTTTAATTTAGTCAGTCTCTTATATAACTTGCAAATGGGGTAAATTAACCGAGGACATTTTTAACTAAAGGGACACTGTCCCGACAGAAATATCGTGTTTTCATGATTATGGCCAGGAGCTTGCTTTAGCTTGCTTTATCATCCGAAAATAGGAAGAAAAAATAGCCAAAAGTGATGAACGCAGAAAAATATGAATTAAAAAGACAAAATAACGACAAAATTCCACCAGAATCGAATCGAAACTTTGAATATTTCTTTTCTCCAAACTACTGCTTCTGTTTTTCTCCTTGAATCTTTTAATCCAATTTAGTTGTATATTTGGTGACATTTGGCCGGATATAACATGGAAATTAACAAACACGTTATTTCAACAAAACTTCATTGTAAGCCTATTTACACGTTGCGATTTGTCGTGCCGATTTGTCGGCCCCGAGAAAAGCAAATCGGCGCGTGTAAATGGCGACCCGATGCGCGCGCGATTTCAGTCCGACATGTCGGCCGATTCGGAAAAATTCTGTGATCGCTTCACAGATTTTCGCGTGTCGGGCCCGATTTTAAGAACGAAAACGCAATCTGTACAAGAAATCACGCAAAACAAATTATATCTGCAGTATTTAAACTAACAACAACCTAAATAACCTATTGGATATCATTTGTTTTTCAAGAAGTTCTTAGCAGAAAAGTTTTGAAATAAAAAAAAGTTCATGTACGATGCTTGCACTGTACAAAGAGCGCTCGCACGATTTGTCGTGGCCGACAAATCGGCCCGACAAATCGCAGCGTGTAAATAGGCCTTTAAACGTACAGCATACGATCGCATACAACCATTCTCGGTGAGCAATGTCAGCTTACCTCAAAGTCTCTTTTCCCTTTCTTAAGACGTAGTGCTATAACAAAAAATAATACCAAATGTCCTGAAGCAACCAGTTTGACAAACCAGACTGGACAAACAAATTAAACGCATCGTAAAGGATATTAGCCAAGCGCGCTTGATCTAGCGTGCCAAATATCTGACCACAGTCTACATTAGGTGAGATAAGATTACATTACGTTACACTTTTTGACGCTCGATACAATGAAATATATGCTGCAACATGTTCCTAAAAAAAACATAGAATTCATAATCGTACGCCTTAAAAATCATCGCTGTGAAAAAGAGATATTAAACAGTAGGAATGTTACCTAACTGGAAAAAAATTGTCAGGCCACAAACGTGCGCTCGCTAAACAGCTTTAAAAACATATCCTTCGACTCGTGTGTTCTGATCTATGAATGATAGCATCTAACAAAAATGCGAGAAATTTTGCTAAAAAATAAAATGCAATAAAAATGCAACAAGAATGTCCCCACAGATTCACTAAAAAGTCTATTAATAGTGTCTAACAAAAATCTTAGTTAACTAAATCATCAACGTATGAATATATCGCTTTGTCAGGCCACAAACATGCGCTCGCTAAACCCGCTTTCAAAAATATGCCACTCGACTCTTGTGTTCTTATCGATAACATCTTGCTAACAAATATGCACTAGGAATGTCCCCACAAATTCACTAAAAAGTCTATTAATAGTATCTAACGCATTTTTTGCTAACAAAAATGCATAAAGAATGCATGTTAGCCCACATAAACTCCTGTAAGTTAAACATTAACTTACAGGAGATAAAAATGCTTCTCTGGCCTGCCTTGCATTTAGTTTTAAGTTTTATTCAATACTGCTGATCCTGATCTACACCAAGATCCGGCTTCACTTCGCTGTGCTGTTTGTCCAAGTGGTCCTTGCTTTATTTTAGAGTTATCATTTAACCATTAACGGCGTTGCAAGACATTTCCCAAGCATAGGTAGAATTCCACAGTTCATCAGATCCTGGAGTTTCTTTCATCACAATGTTTCAAGAGGATTCGCCAATAAAAACTATTGCAACGAAATGATTATTTTCCGTAGACATAGAAGAAATTTGTATTTACCCTACTGGTTGACTGAATATGCCGTCAGTGTGTCCTTTCGAGAGGCGTCAAAAGGATTGAATCACGCGATCAGTCCGCAAATTATTTTTAAACAAGATTTGAATAGTAAGTTTTTAATTGGTATTGAATGAAATATGTGTTACGAAAAACGGTAACACAACACGGACGAACCACTTAGGTCTAATTCACAAGAGATATAATAACAAACGATACACAAATTTTTATGTTTTTACTTAAACGACGGCAGGGCTGTGTTTCTTTTGCAAAATTGAAAACCGTATCGTTTTTTCAAAACCATATTTTTCGCTTCTTCACTGACATCCAAAGATCGAGACAGACTATGAATCCGCATGATCTACATTTTTTTTTTTTTTGGTTGGTTTATTGGTTTATTGGTTTTCAAGACTGTTACATTAATTAATTGATCTAAATTTAAAGAAATAAAATTTAAATATCTACAAACCCGCTTATAGCATAGCTAATCTAGGCGGGTTGTACTAATTACAGTCATATTTAATTACAATGGGAAATAAGATAGAAATATGTAAAATATACTACGGATCTGGAAAGAATACGCACAGCCAGCGGTAGTTCTAAACAATGTAACATGACCTACTGCCCCACCCATCCAACAGAGTCTGTTTTTGCCACCGTTTTATCCCCTTTTTAAAAGACTTTTCGGGTGTGTTGATGGCTTTTGTAATTTTGCTTTTCATTTGCTTTTCAGACTATCTTCACTTGTGCTAACTGACAAAGTTGATCAGGGAATATGGCGGAGATAAACATTGGTGGCGTCGTGGCTATTATTGTTTTTTATCTGGTAATCCTTGGCATCGGTTTGTGGGCAGCTCGCCGTCGCAAGGAAGGTCACGCGGAAGAAGAGGCCATGTTGGCAGGTCGAAGTATTGGCTTCTTTGTCGGTACCTTCACTCTGACAGGTGATAATCTCTTTCATTGTCAAAAACCGGCCAAAATCAAAATTCATGAAAACCTTCATTTTGTAAATTTCTGAAAGAGCTTGGGTCGATTCGAAGCGATTCCAGCGAGTTTTAGTTCCACTGTTTCTTCCTCCTCTCTTTTAGGGAGGAAGAAATAGTGGAACTAAAACTCACTGGAATCGCTTCGAATCGACGCAAAAACCACTCAAGACATTTTTATTCAAATATCGTTCCTAATTTTACGCTCAAATTCGAAGCGAATTTTCCCCATACAAATCCATATAATTTCACTATCACAAAACAGTTACCGCGACGTTCAAATTACAACGTGTAAGCATCACTTGAGCTTGGGGCACCTGTGCTTCAACATCTAAATTTTGTTATTTGTTATTGTGCAGTGTGTCGGAGTTACAATTCCGTTTGCGTTAACGTTCATTTGCGTTCCCTGCCTCACTTGCATACCTCGACTATGTTTTATCTTCGGATCGGACGCGTGTCTGTTTCCGGCGTGAAAACATGAATAACGATTATTTGTACTTTTTCTTCCTACTACACAGTTTCTATATACTGTATAGTGTAGTGTTTTTAAGTCCGCGCTTATAAACAAACTAATTGTTACTTGAAGTATTCACATGTTTTCTCCAAACCATATAAAACTGAATAATTAGTTTTACATTCAAGAATATAGATATATTCAAGAGAAAATAATTGGATAATTATAATCTCTTGATATATTACATTATATGTGGATAAATTAAATAAACTCACTGTCAACTGACCTTATTGTTGTCTCCAACAGCAACGTGGGTTGGTGGAGGATACATCAATGGCACAGCGGAAGTTGTTTATGATAAAGGTCTGGTTTGGGCGCAGGCACCTTGGGGTTACGCGTTAAGCCTCACCATAGGTGAGTAAGAACTAATTCTGAAATCTAAATCTCTTTAAAACACAAAACAACACAATACAACACGAGACAACACAAAGCACAACATTCAAAACGACACCGCACAAAACTAAACAAAACAAGACAACACAAAACAAAACAACCGGGGGGGTACTCAACAAAGTTTTGTACGGGGATGCTGCGCCCCGAGGTCCAAACCCTTACCCTTTCATATACCGTTTTTGACTGAAAAGGTATCCCTTTCATATACCTTCCACTGAAAATGGTACCCCTTTCATATAGCCTTTACGTGCATCTTTTTGATATATTTTGAAAGGCCCTTTTTATAGTACTTAAATGGCGGTTTTCCCTACCTTTTTTTATGCTTCAACGGCGTGTTTTCGCTACCCTTTCCTATTCTTCGTGAAATCCCTACCCTTTCATATACCTCCAGCCTCAAAAAGGTACCCCTTTCGGGCGGAGCATCCCCGTATGGCCCATTATAGGGAGTACACCCCCCCTTTCGGGCGGAGCATCCCCGTATAGTCCATTATAGGGAGTACCCCCCCGGGAACAACTCAACACATTAACAAAACAACACGAGAGAACACAAAACAAAGCAACTACACAACACATAACAACACAACACAACACAAAACACTACACAACACCGTACAAAACAAAACACAAAACAAAACAAAACAAAACAAAACAACAACTTTTATTAAATAGTCGCATGTAAGGATTTTACGAACATGTATATTCGGACAGACAGTTGGTGCTACATTACAAGCGACTGTTGGAGTAACAGATTTGGTATTCCTATATTACTCAGGTGGATTGGCCTTTGCCAAGATCATGCGAAGGAGAGAGTACTTTACAATGCTGGATCCTTTCCAAGAGAAGTACGGCGCGCGCATGGGTGGACTATTGTTCATCCCTGCGTTGCTGGGTGAGATATTCTGGTCTGCAGCCATCCTTGCCGCTCTCGGCGCCACCGTTAGCGTTGTACTGAACTTGGATCGTGTTCCATCTGTCATTGCTTCGGCCTGCATCGCTATTTTCTACACGCTGATTGGTGGATTCTATTCTGTGGCTTACACCGATATTGTCCAACTTTCCTGCATCTTTATTGGACTGGTGAGTAGGAGCAGCGGTTTATACTGTGCGAACATGCACGTCTTTTCTAACCCTTTCACGCCCGTATTTTGTTCTCCCCGTTTTTCCCCTCCTTTTCCTCTTGTTCTTTTTTGTTGTTGATGAACTTTCACTAGAAGTTGTTTGTGTTGGAAAACTTTGCACATAAACGAGTTGGAGCAGTACTGTGTGGCCATGAACGTCTTTTCTAACCCTTTCACGCCCGTATTTTTTGCAACCGGTAAGCTGACATTTCTTTCCCATTTGGAACGAAAAAGCCGATTTTTCATTTCAGGATTGCACACAAAGCATTTTTTTTGTCCCCGTATTTTTTCCCCTTTTCCACTTATTTCTTTTTGTTATTGATGAACCTTCACTGGTTGAGGAAAGTGCAAAAATTCAACCAAAATTAGCTATCGGGAGGAAGGCCAAATTTTCCTTTCATTCTGCAAGTCAAGTTTCCTTGGTGTCTTGTATGTAACTCTAGCGCAATTCACCCGAGCTTTCAAAGACCCTTCCTTTCTTTCATCATCGGTTGATTATTAAAGGGGAAGTGTCACGGAGATTTGATGTCAATTTCTAAAACCAAAAAATGCTTTTGTATTGAAAATTTAAAAAAATAATGGTCCAATTATGCAATAAATGACCACAAAATGTGGCAAAACTGTCAATAAGTATTTTTAGTCATAGACGGACTTGGTGTAAATGAATTGCAACTTGAAAACTGGTTAGCCTATTTTTTTTTATTTTTTATTTATTTATTTTTTTTTTCAAGTTTCAACATTTTCGTCTCCAAAATGAGCCAAAACAAAACCAGACCATAATTTGTTCATACTTTCAAGGATTGGTTAGTTTCTTTGTCTTGGTGGTTTAGTATACTTTGTATATAATTTATTAACCCTCGGACGTACACGCAAACGTATACCCCAACCGTGGTACAAGGGGGGGGGGTGGTTGCAACCCCCCACCCCTCCCCCTTGGGTTTTTGCGATGTTGCAATATTTCGACAATATTTTACATCTAATAGATAGCCCGCGATGTGCTCTACAAGATAAGGTAAATGTTATGGGTTGTGGCGGTGCTGGGGATCCGTGACGTCATCCAAAATGGCCGCCAAGATGGCCGCCATCTTGGATTTCACTAAAAATTCAAATTTATCGGAAAATGCGGAAATTGCAAATATTGTTTGCTAGAGTTTCAAAATAACATACAATTAAACATTTTGATGCTTTTGGTAGCATTTCATATGTTTTTTGCTGAAAAAAGGTGAAAACACGCATTTTTCTTCAAAAATGGGTTGACCACATGTTACTTATGACGTCATATCTCGTTACCATAGCAACCGGTTGTCGCCAAACTTTACCAAAATGTGTCTCGAAGATAAATGAACAGCTACTGAAAACGGCATGTACTAATCTTAAATGGTCTTGAAAATATCGGAGAAAAACCTTAAGGGGGGTGGCAACCACCCCCACCCCTTGTAAGTCCGAGGGTTAAAGGTATTGTAGATAGATAGATAGATAGATAGATAGATAGATAGATAGATAGATAGATAGATAGATAGATAGATAATATAGATAGATAGATAGATAGATAGATAGATAGATAGAAGATAGATAGATAGATAGATAGATAGATAGATAGATAGATAGATAGATAGATAGATAGATAGATAGATAGATAGATAGATAGATAGATAGATAGATAGATAGATAACTTTATTTATACACGGTATTTCCATCAGCTTAAATTATCATAATCAGCTAACTACCTAACTTCCTAACTACAAATAAGAGGTACAATATAAAAAATAAAAACTGCTTTTCATGGAGGCCGTGTTCAAAAATATTATTTAAAACTTTACTTAAAAACTATGGCGACTTAGTTTTGTCTTAAATTCGCTTAAGGAAGACGCTAGTCTTAATTCTGTGGGTAAGTTGTTCCACAACTGAGCTCCACTGTATGAAAAACTTCTTTTCAGATAATCAGTGCGAGGTTGTGGAAGAACTAGTTTGTTTTCGGTATTCCTTAAACGATAAGCATTCGCGTTATCGCGATAAACAAATCTTGATAGTAGATAATCTGGTGTCATCCCATGTAAGGTCTTATACATCGTGATAGATTTCATTTCTAATCTTTGATGACATAGTTTACGCCACCCTAATGCCCGGAACACATCATCCAAATTACTATCGTAGCTCGCAGACATTAAAATGCGGGCTGCGCGATTTTGAAGCCTTTGAAGCTTTTCAGAAAGGCCCTTGTTACAGTTTCCCCACACCACACTGCAATAATCAAAGTGAGGCTGAACAAGGCTATTATAAACTTTGATTAAAATGTTAAATGGGATAAGATGCCGTATCCGTTTAATTGCACCAATAACGGAAGCAATCTTTTTACAGACATTTTCAATATGACATTCCCAGTTTAAGGTTTGGTCGATGTAGACTCCAAGGGATTTAGCTGATGCTACTTGTTCTACAGCGTTATTATTTATAGTAAGAGAAGGGCTTTCTGAAAATTGTGACAACTTCTGCCTTGATGCAATAAGTATAAACTCAGTTTTTGTCAAATTCAGGGTAAGCTTGTTAGCCGATAACCATGTGTATACATTACTTAAGTCATAATTAAGGCAATCATTTATATGCTTAACGTCTGCACTAGCAAACGTCAAGCTGGTATCATCAGCGTACATCCTGGTTTGTGAATACATCAGGCAATTTGGTAAGTCGTTAATATATAACAAAAACAAAAGAGGTCCTAAAATTGTTCCTTGAGGAACACCGCATCTCAAGAATTTCGGGGTTGACTTACAGGAGTTGTGACAAATTTGAGTTCTATTATCTAAGTAAGAAGCAAACCATTTATAACTGGACCGACGAATCCCATAGTATTGCAATTTCTTTAACAAAATATCGTGATCAACTGTATCAAAGGCCTTTTTGAGGTCCAGAAAGACGACAGCGTTGACAAAACCACGATCAAGCATGGTTTTGATCGAAAAAGGTCAAACCCACCGTGATACTTCCCCTGTAAAGACATCTCTTGTCATCAAAAGTGATCACGTCACAAATGGTACATTTTCTGCTGTTGTTATATGGAAATTATGGACAGGTTCGTGCTTCTAATTCTCCATATTCTGTCTTCTTTAGTGGATCAGTATTCCTTTTGCAATGGCAAATCCGGCAGTAAGTGACATTACGGTTGATAATAAGGAGTGGCTGGGGGAGTTGGATATCAAGAACCTTGGACCCTGGCTCGACTATGCACTTTTATTGGTATGTTAATTTTAACCAGAATTGTGTTCCTCTTTTATTTTTCAAGGCAAGTTCTTTAGTTTAGTAAAGGTTAAGCGCGATAACTGGTGATTTAAGGACGTTCGCGCTAATTGTTTATGCGCATCCTTACTGCGCACGCAATTCATGTCGCAACGCCATGCTACGTCATGCACGAGCGCGCGCAAGAGGAGAAATCTAAGCACATAAAGGACTGATAGCCTTTGCATTAACTTTGCTTAGATTTAACTCGCTTGGATGGTCGGTGACCCCAATTTGTTTTGGATAGATAATTTTCTTTGCCACTTCTCGACAGATTGTGAAAAAATGAACAAAAAATCAATGTAGGAAGTTTAATTTTTTTCCCATTTTTCTACCCGCGCGAATCCTGCCTAAAAAGTTAGAACAACCTTGTACAGCACAATAAACAGTACCACAGGAAAGTACTGCTCAATAGCTTTCATTTGAATGGCCACACGGTAGGATTTCATCCACAGACTCAAAAGTTAGAACAACCTTGTACAGCATAATAAACAGCACCAAAGGAAAGTACTGCTCAGTAGCTTTCATGTGAATGGTCACAGGAATAATGGTCACACGGTAGGATTTCATCCACAGACTAAAAAGTTAGAACAACCTTGTACAGCATAATAAACAGTACCACAGGAAAGTACTGCTCAGTAGCTTTCATTTGAATGGTCACACGACTAAAAAGATAGCACAACCTTGCACAGTATAACAAACAGTCTCACAAAAAAGTACTGCTAAATGGCTTTCATTTGAATGGCCACACGGCCGAGTTCATCCACATGTACAGACTAAAATGTTAGAACCACCTTGTAATAAGCAACACCACAAGAAAGTACTGCTCAATAGCTTTCATTTGAATGGTCCCACGGTAGGATTTCATTCAGACTCAAACATTACTGAAGCACCTTGCCGTAATTATAAATAGCTCCACAAAAAAAATACTCAATAGCTTTCATTTGAATGGTAAGATTTCATTCATATGCTGAAAAGTTATAACCATCTCGCACAGCAAAATTAACAACCATTCATCGTGGAGGCTATTTACCGTAGAGGCGGCTAGTACAACAACAACAACAACAACAACAAAACTTTATTAATAAGCAAATAAAATTACAAGAGTATTGCCTGCAGCTAGCAAGGCTATTCGAGGCGGGACAATGCATACAAAATATAAGAAATAAAGACTAAAGCTATTAACTAAGGAAAGTGAAAGTTTACAAATAAATGAAATAAAAATCGTAAATATGGATGAGGACTAGATAACAGATTAAAGGGAAAAAATAATTAAACAAATAAATTGTGAAAGTAGAAAATAATAAGCAAGAATTTAGTTTTCGACATTTTTGGCTAATTTTACCTTTTTAATTAAGGTGGGCGTATCAATATATATAGTCATCTTCTGAATTCAGAGTGTTTTTTGAACTTATTCTTGGGGAGTTGTCGGATGTTACAGGGTATCTCATTCCACACCTTAGCCCCAAAGCGAGAGAAAGAAAATTTATATAATTCTAGATCGGAACTGTTAACATAAAAGTTTCCTGAAGCCGATGCTCTTGATCTTGCTCTTGCTCTTGCTCTTGCTCTTGTATTGTAGCTAGTGGTGGATATTTGCTCGGTAAATATCCACCACTAGCCACCGATACTGAGGTGAATAGTTGTTTTTGTATATACTTAAACAGTTAGATAATACAGCACGAAAATGGTGATTTTTAACTTATTTATTCCTGTCAGCGATTACAATTTTCGCGCGCAAATTGCTTGGAGGTGCTATCTCGAGTTTCCGTAGCCAATCAGAGCGCGCCAACAACGCTATCCACTGTTTTAGTATATAAAAATAAATAGTATCACATGAAGGATAAGCTGGATCCCGGCTATCATTTAGTCACATGGTAGAATTTCATCCACAGGTATTTGGTGGCATGCCATGGCAAGTTTACTTTCAACGCGTGTTATCATGTAAAACACCACAGAAGGCCCAGATCCTCTCCTTTGCAGCCTCGCTTGGGTGCCTAGTGATGATCGTACCAGCGCTCCTGATTGGAGCTGTAGGTGCCAAAACAGGTACAGCAAGTTTACAATTCTGTCTTATTCAGTTCTGACTTTTGTTGAAAGATGATTAGGATTGTATAATAAAAGTGGCTTTCAATTGATGAGTATCAAATGATCTTCCGTTGCCGTAGTCTTTACAACACTTTTTTTCATTCAAGCTACTGAAAGCCAGAATCAAAAGTGTTTGTCAAATCGCTATTTAATAAAAAGAAACGTTTAAATTATGTTTCTGTCATTTTCGACTAAACTAAATATGATTGAAGGTAAACTTTTAAAATTTTAATTTTCAAAGTTTATATTTTTAAACATTGTGAAATATATGGGTGTTGAATACGTGTTTTTGTTATTTTTAGATTTAGATTTAACCAATATGAGACACTTCTGTTTTCGTATCATCCTTAAGCTCTTGTTTTATTTTACACCAGATTGGACCAAGACCGCCTTCTTTACGCCATCTGGTAACGCCACCAATGCAGCTGTGACATTTGACAAGCAGATGATCCTTCCCATGGTGCTTCAGTACCTCACTCCAACACCTGTAGCCTTTGTGGGCCTCGGCGCTGTGTCAGCGGCTGTCATGTCTTCCACTGACTCCAGTTTCCTGTCGGCCAGCTCTATGTTTTCACGAAACGTTTACAAACTGATCTTGAGACAAAACGTGAGTGACGCAAAACGCAATTAAGGTTACTTGGAATTTCGTTTGCTAACTTATCCTCTCTTTTGGATTGGGTTCCTTAGAAAGTTGCCCTGACGGAAAAGGAATGTAGATTTTGATATTGTTGCTTTAAGCGAAAGAACAGAAAATAAATGTAGATTGCAGATACACTTGTTCTTTCACCTTCAACTGCAATGCAAGCCACAGTTACACGAACAGTTTCTTGCTTTCACAGATGCATCATCAGAGCGCCATAAATATCGCACACCAAGTCACTTTTGAAAGTAGCCTGTGTACAGGCTCTTTTTCGGGGATATTCAGAAATCGGCGAGCGTAATTAATCGAGCGCGCTCTGGCTTCCCCGATACTCACTGACAGGAACCTGCATGTTAACAGGATATTTTGTAAATAAATATTGTTGTGAAACCTACACAAGGAATTTTTTGCTTTCAAAAAGTGGGACGTTGCTAGCTTGCAATGCATAAACGACGTGAAGAGCATCTAATATTCTGCTGAAAATTGTTTTTTGAACTTTGGACTAATAAATAATGAACTTGTTTGCAGGCCTCCGAGAGAGAAGTAGTGTGGGTGATGCGTTTTGCCATATTTGGAATTGGCGCGATCGCTACACTAATGTCTCTGATGGTGAATTCAATCTACACCTTGTTTGCACTGTGCAGTGACTTGGTCTACGTCATCTTGTTCCCGCAGCTGTGCTGTGTCATCTACCTCCAAGGCTCCAATACCTACGGCTCCTTTATGGGATACATACTCGGGTTGTTTTTCCGTGTGGCGGGAGGGGAGGAAAAAATTGGTTTTCATCCCCTTGTTAAATTTCCGTATTATGACGAAATTGAAGGAAAGCAACTATTTCCATATCGTACCCTGGCCATGTGCATTTCGTTTGTAACTATTATTGTTGTGTCTTACTCGGTAAAGCATCTGTTTGAGAAGGAAATTATACCGTTAAAGTATGATTTCTTGTACTGCTTCAGGGAACGAGATTTCGAGAAATCAGAAGGGGAGAAAAATGCGATATACCCTATGAAGAAAATCACCAAATCACGCCCTAAAGTTATTAAACTGTAGTCAGTGGCATCAATGATTATTCGATGAGTGAAGTCATCATTGCCAATTAGTTATCAACGGCAGAAAAGTTTGTGGCCTATTACAATCCTCGGTAGGAAAAAAAGATGGCGACTGGTACATTTACCCATAATTCTTAGCGCACAAAAACCTTAACAACGTTCATAAAAATGTAAAGAAAAGTTATAAAATCTTCAAACCTAGTCTACACATTGTCCGTAGTACTGGAACAAATATTGTAAAAATTTGGCTTTCTTTGTGCCTTATGTGCTGTGTTAGGTTCGCAAGGTATTGTGGTAAAATGTATTAGTTTCCTTTCATTGTTTTCTGTATAATTTTCATTATCAGTTATTTTTATTTCTATCTATCATTGTTATTTTTCTAGGCGTAGCCCTACGTATTTCCGTTGTTACGTATACATGTCAACTATATATAAAAAGCCAATGTAAATTTTACCCCATTGTACCTGAAGAAGGCTGGTTTGGCCAGCCGAAATATAGTACACCTTTTAAATTTGTATCTACGTTGTATCGGTCCTTGCTTTTTTAGTTTAAAATGAACAGCCGCCATCTTTTTTCCTACGGTGGGTTGTTTACATGTTGTTGTCATAAATTTCCTGGAGGAACTCCTACATAAAATTGACGGAAATTTTTATGAGAATCCCTACAGGGAACCAGAATATTGTATTGTGAGTGTGGCAACAATTTATTTTTAGCACGAAGATGTTCCAAAACAACATATTCGTACATTTTGTTTGGTTTTGTAGCGATAAAACGGTTATATCGAAAAAGTCAAAATTGCGCTCAGATTTTTTAAAAGAAATAGCATATATCTATAACTTTTATTACCCTAAAGGGTATCTGACAGCTACAACTGTCGCCACTTTGGACACTGAATACCACTTTTATTTGGGATTCAATAACCCCCCGACCCACCCCCCACCCGCCCTTCCCCCCAATTGATTACTCATCGATGTCATTGATTATTCATCGATTAATAATTAATTAGTATTGTCGTCAATTACACTGCAGAACTTAGGCCCCGTCCACACGTATCCGGATATTTTTGAATCCGCAACTTTTTTGTTGCGGATAAGAAAATATTCGCGTCCACACGTAGCGTATTCAAATCATATTTGCCCGTCCACACGTATCCGGTTTCGCTCTAGTACCCAGGGCTCCTCTTAAAATGTTGTCAAAAGAGCATGCGCAAAGGCCAAGTTCAAAGCCAAGTTCAACTGTAAACACGTTAGTAAACTTGAAATAAGTCCAAGTAGAAGTTGAAGCGATAATATTACGGTCGGCCATGTTAAATATTCGCGCGGTTTAAGACTGGTTCCGATGCTGTTACGTCAGCGAATTAAAAAATATCCGGATTCGACCGTCCACACGATGCCGTACTCGTAGCGTATTCAAAAATTTCCACTCTGGAGAGCGGATTCAAAAAGTTGCGGATTCGTGAGCCGAATTCGCCGGATACGTGTGGATGGAAGGCCAATCCGCAACAAAAAAGTTGCGGATTCAAAAATATCCGGATACGTGTGGACGGGGCCTAAATTAGACAACTTAAGGAATTCCTCGGGCTTCTTGTTCCTACTTAAAGGTTCCCGCCATTCACCTGAAGAAGTTGTTCGAGTTTTTTTATTCAATAATGTTAATAATTTACGGCAAATAAAGGTAATTTGTTGCCACAAGATGATGTGGATGAGTAATCAATCAAATTATTGACTGGTAAATGAAACGAGAGATTAAGAAATGTGAAAAATATTGTAGCCTATCGATTAGTCACTAATTGTTCAACTCCAGGCATAAGTTTTGAAAATGCTTGTCTTAGATGTGTTCGATTGTCCGTATTGCAAAATAAAATAGACACAATACACGGAACCCCTTATATCAGGGTTTTAGCCACACTAGCATAGCTGCGGTTACACGTTTCAACTTTTACCTACGTAAATTCGAAATAGCAATAGCCGCGACAAGGATAAATTCGAAATTAATAACAATAGCTGCCAGCGGTCAACTTAAGCGTGCAGCGGCTATTGCTATTTCGAATTTACTGCCTAGGTAAAAGTAGAAACGAGTAACCGCGGCTTATATGAAATATAACTCAAAATAGTTAGTAATAGTCACGAACAGTAACAGTAGTATTGTAGTGTATAGGCGAACATCTACTGACGTCATGCATTGTTTACATTTTGTCTTATTACCGTACGAATTTACGTAGACATCGTGTTTAAAACGAATTGACTTGAAAAGTTGAAAGAGCTTGTCAAACTTAATATATATAATCTACCCAATTTGCAGCTCTTTGCATATTCCGAAAGTAAGATGGGCCGCTACTTTCAGTCGGAATTCTAGGGTTAGGGTGAGGCAATCCGCGCCCTGCTGTAGAAAGTAATAATCAAAGTGCCCTTTGGGCTATCTCCTGTAAGTTTTTTCCCGTCATGCAGTGCTGTCATATTATGTCGGAATATTGTTGTTACTGTTTCAGTTCTTCCCTAGACATGCACCACCACTTATACAATAATGGCATTCTCGTCATTTTTAACAGAGTGTAACACATGTACATGGTAACAAAATCTCGATTTGTTGTCCATCTCAGAGATTGAGCAAGTTTTCTATAACTGTTATCATTCATAACATTAATTACTAGCTTTCAATTGTCATTTGCTGCAGCAAAAATGCCAACATCACTTTACAGATGGTGGCTCTTAGGGAAGTGATCATAGCAGCGCAAGTATACTCGACGAAGACCCAGCCTGTGTAGGGATAGGGTATACCACAGCATACCACCTATCTAATGAGTGTAATGGACGCCTTTTTTGGCCTAAAAATCAGAGATGAGAGTTTAATGTTGTGTCGGCATGAAGCTTGCATTGCTAGTAAAACGGCACAGGAATATTTTTATCTTTCTCTCAGTTTCTACTCCTGATAGAACGGGGACTATGGGAACAAGACACCATATTTTAAGGTGGGGCGAGAGGGGGTACATAAAGAGACCACCAGTCTTTTTATTAAATGGTGGTTCCTGTCCGAGAGACCATTTCCGTTAGTGATTTTTATCTAAACCTGGGTTGTTTTAATTATGTGTAACATGCAATATCTTCAACAAAAATAATTTATTGTCGAAATATCAAATTGACATTGTAGAAGTTTTTTTTTAAGTTTCTATTTAAGCTAATAATTTTAAGCCATTAATTTAAGTAATCAATAAATGTCAGTGTTATATACAAGCTATGTGATCTTTCCTTTTGTGATGTACTGTATAGTCACGGAGCAAACCTTATCCTTTAGTTTAGAAAAATGTTGTGCGATTTTGAAACATGTTTTAAATTCTACGACACCAGGCCAGAGGAAAATAATTACCAAGACGCAGCAGAGAAAAAAAAAAGACATTGCAAATTAAAGTGAATTTAACTGAATGTCAATGCCTGTTGTTCAGGTCAGGCGACATTCTGCGAAGGTTCTGTCAAGCACAAGACACAAGACACTACTCCACAAAAGAATAATTAACCTCAAGAAGTATTGTTTCCAATAAAGACATGCACAACATTTTCATTCTTGGATCTTAGACTACATCCGTGAAGAAACACTTTCTCGCAAGTCTTGCACGCCATAGACTATTTAAGTCTATTAAAATAGACACTAAATCACGGCCTAAGAAATTTTCTGATTCTCAGTAATATTTTCACAACGATCAGAATAAAAACTTCAGCCGATCTAACAAACGAGTCTAAGCCAAATTAAAGAAACCCTAATATACATAAGGAGAGCTATTACAATGAAGGCATGGATAATAGACAGATAAAATAATTCTAATCAGTTCTTTTGTCAACATGAAACTCTGCTGAAATTATCAAGGACCAATATTATCGAGCAACATGTCATATATTCCTAGGGTGATCTAATGTATACCTACTTTAAAAAGCTATTCTAAAGGCTTTTTTAAAAATACTTTTTACGACTTTTGCCTGTCTCATTTTATACTACTGTATATAAATGGATCGTGAAGCGAAATAAGCTATTTCACAGTTCGACGGAATACCAGATATATTAAACCATCCATAAGGAAAACTAGGCCCCGTAGCCCAAAACAAACAGACCAAAATGAACCAGAATGAGGCCTTAAAAAATCACTGAAACCTAAATGTTTGAGCCTTAAAATGAACAAAAATTACATGCCAAGATTAAAGACCAACCGGCAAAATCAGTACATGTAATCCTGAAATATACACTGTACAAGAATCAGAAGAAATTTTCTACTGATTACACACTTATTGTCGCTTGATAAAATAAAACTTTTTTATTCACATATACATACAGCGTTTATGAAATTCTTTCTGACACTTTCAAGCACCCGTTGTAAGATGGATTCCACACTGTACAGCAACAATGCTACTACTTACCTTAAACTCTCTCTTCCCTTTCTTTGGAACTTAATGCTATAAACAATATCAGTTCATTTTTACAACTGATTGGGAAATATTAAGCACACATCGTAAAGGATGTTAGCCAATTCAAGCGCACGAATGATGATTCATCTCTACCGGACCGATCGATTTCCAAAGGCCTAGTACTGGAATTGCAAGTTGATCTGACATAATAATTATAAAGGAAATATTCATACTTTTTCCAAATTTCCCATCCAGACAAAGCCAGAAAGAATCCCACCGAATTTCATGCTGCTAATATGCCAGCAGTAAATACATATAAATAAACGTTTCATTACAAAGTTCATGAAACATGAGAACCCGGCTAGTGAACGTGCATTGTTACTAAAACAGGGAATGACCTATAATGACGTACATGCCACAGCGAACAATAAGTTTATTGGTGAAACTCATGTTCCCTTAAAACATGAAAACTGCCATAATCGTAGGCCGCAGAAATCATTGCTATGCAGAAGAGAATTAAACAGTAGGAATGTTACCTAACTGAATATTGCCAGGGCATTTTTCAAAACAGCGATCGTGTAAACAGGCAAAATGCATCTGCTTCTTTCCTTAAGTTTTCAGATTTCATCTTTGATATCAAATACTTATTTTCTAAAAATATCATGATTATAACATATGTTGTTATATTTTCCTCTAAAAACGCGTTTTGTACTAATACCTAAACTTAAAAACTCTGAATTCTAATAACCCAAATCTATATTTCACAATTACATTTCTTTTGCTTTTGTTTGTAAATATCTACTTTATTTTATATAGAAATGCTGGAAATGTTTCTTTCTTTTTTATGACGCATTTAATTAAAATCGACCTGTTTATTAACCTTTATTGAGAAAAACGGTTTAGGTTAAAAGGATGTCTCAAGAACTCTTGAATTTTTGATAAAATACAGCCAAATAAATTGCTTTCTATCTCTTGGAACGTTGTCTGAAGTCTTAGTTCACTAAATCAAGCTATGAATATATGGCTTTGTCAGGCCACAAACGTGCGCTACAAATGAATCACTCTAATTCAGAATAAACAAAATAACGAGAGCTTGAATTTTTGATAAAATACGGCCAAATAAATTGCTCTCTCTTCTAACGTTCTCTAAAATCGTAGTTAACTAAATAATCAACGTAGGAATATATCGCTTTGTCAGGCCATAAACATAAACCGCTTTCAAAAAATATGCTACTCGACTCTTGTGTTCTTATCATAGTATCTAATTTTACAATTAAACGAGACTTACCTGTAAGTTGACGTTTGATTTGAATTCTATCCTGTCATCAGTCCGGAACGAAGGAGTAACATGAGAAGCACGCGCGCTAGCTTATTGAGCCATTATTTAATGAAAGGGCTTGTTGGAGGTCACAGGAACGAAGGAGAAGGGATAGGTAAATGCCAATAGGGAGGGCATGTTACTCCTTCGTTCCGGACTGATGACAGGATGGAATTCAAATCAAACGTCAACTTACAGGTAAGTCTCGTTTAATTGTAAAATTCTATCTGTCATCAGTCCTAAGTCACTACGTAGTACCATGAGATTTCAAAGCCTGTGAGATCCAACAGGGTCATGCAACGTACCAAATATTAGTGACGTACGAAGTCATAATAGAAGACGTAACAGGACGTCCAATAAAACAACAACAATTGGACTTTAATAGAACCAAACGAAAAATGGCGTGACAAATATGTTGTCAACTCAGAATATCTAGACGATGTATAGATACAATTACATTTCCGGTGATTATAAGAAGAACGGTGAAAAGGGCTAGTCAACCTGAACACCGGAGTCAAAATGATTCAATAGCGTTTGTCCGAGGTTGCCACTAATGGACTTATTAGTGTTCAGCAAATGTTCGAGCGTTAGACCATCCCCCAGCCTTGAGGATGTCCGCTAGAGGAAGCTGTAAGAGGAGGAGGCTGTTTGACTACAGTCAAACCTGTATATAACGGCCCTGTATATAGCGGTCACCCTGTATATAACGGTCACCGAACAACTTCCCAAACATCGTGCCTTATATTTACTGTAAAGTTTACCTGTATATAGCGGTCACCTGTATATAACGGACGCGGTCACCCTTAAGACTTCCCGAATCCACAATTTCATTATTTTTTACCTGTATATAACGGTCACCAAATTGGATTACGATCAAACTAATAGCGAAACGTGACAAGCCTTATTCAACAGCTCATCTGCAAGATGCCATCATTCCAATATAGGCCATGACTATCGCAAAAGACTTGGATCTTAGACTCTTTAAGCCGTGATGAAGAAACACTATCTCGCAAGTTATGCTAACCGCAGACTTGCGCTCATCTTCGCCCACATTAAGGACCGAGCAATGAACTGTTCCTAAGCAGCGACTTATTCCTATACTTACGCGGCTACTGCTGATCTTGCAACACTTTAAGTAACGCTCCACATAAGAACTACAGTAAACTTCATTGTTCTGTGGCATTGGCTCTTTCTCACATAGAATGTCTTTGATTTCAAGAATAGGGGAGGGGCTAATGGTTTATAATTATATTTCAGTATAAAAATAAAGAATATCCATTTGCGTCAGATAAATTTTAGGAAATGTTCGTGCTTAACTAATCAAAATAGCAGAAGACAATAGCGAATAATTTTGCTTCTTTGATGAAGTTCCTCAAATACAATTTCTTTAAAAATTTGCATGTTTTGCGATTGGGTCTTAAATTACATGAACCCTTTAAAAATCAAACAAAATGCACCTTGAAACCTAACATTTTAGCGGTCTTTGAGTCTAGACCAATCAGATCACTAGTTGTAACAATGAAAAAAGTTGACATTCCATCGTGCATTGCCGTTAGCACTTTCCTTCTTATGCGAACCATTACTTAAAAGTGAGCCAAAACAAATTCCAATGTATTATGCCAAGAGCTAGCAAACAAACAACGGCATACAACTAAATACTGTATTCTAAACGGCTCTGGAAAGCGTAAATTCCTCCTAACCGTATCAACAGCTAGAGATTTTTTCTAAAATCAAAGAATTGACGACGTTTAGAACAACAGGCTTGTTTAATATATCTTTATTTTGATCTTAAAAGAAAAATGTGTCAGGCAATTACTACCTATTCTAAAGCTGGGCTAAAATGTTTTTAGTGACGAGCAGGATTTGTGCTATGCCTGTCACTTTTTATAACCACGCACATTTAAGGGGACTTTTTCGTATTTTGGACGTTGCTGTTAATTGTTATTGTCATAAAAACGTTACTCATTAACTTCCAGTAGAGTTTAAAGGAAACCAGATATAGCGGTCACCCTGTATATAACGGTCACCTGGTCATTTCCCAAGGGTGACCGTTATATACAGGTTTGACTGTACTATGCGCCGAGAATTCCAGCATCCTGGAGCAACATATTGTAACGCAAACTGATCATGCATGAAAGGCAACTAAATAGTTTCTTTAAACCTTTCAAAACACTTCAAATAAAGAGCAATAATCTTTAATATACCTGTATCTTCCTAACTGTTCACTACTTGGCTATCTTCTTACGAAACGAGAATTTTATCTTTTTAATATTATCGCTTCCAAAATCGAGCGCGTGACAGTTGTGATATCTGCGCGCGAGAGTGGATAAGTTAACCCATCCCGTTGACCTCGATTATCACTTTCAGTTTTCTTGATGTCCTAAAGTTTCGAGCCCGAAGTTTTACCATTCAAATGAAAGCTACACCTATCTTGGAAGCAGTACTTTCACTGGAGTTCCTTTTTGCAATCTTCCGCACAGGGAGCAGAGGAGCCAAATTTGACCTTTACGCGTTCGATCTCGATCTGTTGTTTACGAGTCTGTTTTTCGCCCCAGCGGGACCCCAAGCGTAATCGGAGCTTTCCGTTGGGTAACCGCAAATTGCTGACTGTGGGCGCCACAAAATCGTTACGCAGCAAGAAGAGAGACTGTCTCTTTTTCTTCTCGGCACTTCGTGCCTTGCTCGGAAAGCTTACCCTTTCCGGAAAGCGCCGATTACGCTTGGGGTCCCGCTTGGGGAAAAACTCGAAAACAACAGATCGAATAACGCAAGACACAGCGCGCGTTTTAAGCTTAACGATCGAACGCGTATTAGGTCAAATTTGGCTCCTCTGCTACCCGCGAACTTACGCACTATCAAAACAATTTCAGGAAATTGAATGTCAATCAAATGCGTTTTTCGATGGGATATCAGAACACGCAAGACTTGTACGACACGCACATCATTTCGATCTGCTTGCTTGCTTACTTGCTTGCTTGACGCCTTGCTTTCACGAACGACAAAGAAAACGGACAACCCCGACTTCAGTCACTTTCGAGCCAACTTTCGTGTGTTGGACCGCGATGACGACTACTTAGACCACGGAGTTTCGCGTGTCACTCTAAAATGTTCTTTCCAAAGAAAATTTAGCGCTGGATTTGCCAACAAACTACGGAACCAGTTTTGTGGACGTGGCCAAACCCAAGCTCTTCTTCTTCGTTGCGTGTTTTGACTCATTTGACTGAAAAGCGTCAACATAAACCGGCGTCGATTTCTTTGTCTTATTCTAAATTCTTCTTCCACAACGAGAAAGTGAAAAGCTTGGTGAAGTAGCAAAGCCCGCTGTCGTTGCAGCAGGAAAAATAAAAGCCAAATAAGAAAAGCAATTTTGAGCTTTCGAGGTTGCATGATGTAAAATAAATGTTAACATCTTTGCCGCAATCATGCACATGCTTGAATATACTTGGCGTGTAATTTGATTGACAGCTCTGTCACTTGAAGTATACTCAGAATTTTAAATATGAACGCTTATCAATGTAAGTAAACATACGTGATTTAAAGTATACTTGAGGTCTTTGATTACTTAAGGTCTATTTACTACGCTAGTATGGAGCGTTTCCATTTTAAAAATGGTGATAAGTGACAAATTGGTTTAGTCCCTTGAGATTTAGAATGAGTCTGTGGTCCCCGTCTTTCTTAGGTCTAATGAAGATGGGGAAAAACACTTCATAAGAATCATGATCAGTTGTTTCAATAATACTTCTAGATAGTAGTTTTGCTACTTCATTGTCAATAATGGCACATTCTTCAACAGAGAAAATAGCCCGGGGAAAATAGATTGTGGGCGTGTAGTGTTAAATGGCCTCCTGTCCAACTCAAGAGTTGCACCTCTGACAGATGTCAGAATTTCCTTATCAGAGGTAATCTGCCGTCAGGCGCTAATGGACTTGGTTATGCAACCAGCCCTATATTTAGTGTATCTAGACTCCAAATATTCCTTTAGGTCACGTACCGATTTTTTAATGTTTTTCAGAGATTGTATTATGTCCTCTCAGTTCGGTTCTTGGACGTGGTTTTTTCTGGTCCTTCCCTAAAATTACGGCTTGCTCTCTCCAGGCCTGGAGTGTTTGCCAAAATTCTTTTGTGCCCTGTGCTTGTTAATATCATAATGGGAATTGTATGGGCGGGAAAAACGTGTCGCGCCAGATTTGCCTGCGCCTATGGCTTTCCCAAGGTTGTTCGTATCTTTAGCATCGCGCACTTGTTTGGCTAAGTCGGCCCCAAATAGCAAATCTGAACGACTGGCCGACTCATTTGCCTGGGTGCAAAGCGAATGAAATTCAGCTTATCTGCTCTCGGCGTAAGCGGGAAGCTCCCCGACAGCGTGTCCTATTAGGTCAATGGCGTCGATATTAGCGGCCAGTGTTTCTTTATCTGTGTTCGGTTTCTGGTCCACTAATCGATCACTTGCTTTTAAAATGACTCACAGGTCGGCTTTGCGCTTAGAATTATTCATTTGATCCCAAATTTCTGGGTTGACTCTTACGGTGGATATGTCGGCGCAATTTTCAGGTTTGGCGTATTTAGCCAGTAGTGCTTTGAGCTTATCGTTGGGAAGGGTGATGCCCCACCATTTGGACGCTATGTTAGCGAAGCTTTGATTTATTTTGGCGCAAATATTTTTATCATCAATGAGGTCAGCCTCGAGAGATTTGAGATGGCGCTTCGATCCTTCAAGGAGATCCGTGTGTTTTGGCGCTCAGCAATCGTTTTTAATAAGGAGGCCATTGTGCCCATATTTACGTTTATTTCTGAAAGTGTTTGCGCTAGGTTTTCGCCAGGTTGGCTTGTAGACCGACCTGCTTCAGCAGGGTGAGTGATCTCAGGTTGAGAATTATTGCCAGGTTGGCTGTCTGACGCACCAGTTTGGTGGCTAGCCTCAAGTTTATCGTTTTTAGCTGACATGATGAGCAATTAAGAGGTTACGGCACAATTTTTGGATGTAGATTGGTAAAGGGAAAAACGAAAAGTAGCAACCAATAGTTAGTGATGTCAGTCTATTCAGATTGTAAATACTCACGACATTAAGTATCCGTCGTTTTGGCTCCGCAAGCGAGCGTACAATGGCTCAATAAGCTAGCGCGCGTGCGTCTCATGGTACTCCGTAGTGACGTAGGACTGATGACAGATAGAACAGTAATGTGCTAACAAAAATGCAACAGGAATGTCCCCACAAATTCACTAAAAAGTCTATTAATAGTATCTAACGCATTTTTTGCTAACAAAAATGCATAAAGAATGCATGTTAGCCCACATAAACTCCTGTAAGTTAAACATTAACTTACAGGAGATAAAAAAGATAAAACACTGGAATCCATCCAAATATTTATGTCTGCTTCCTCAATGATAATCAATAATGCACCAGATGGTCCCTAATTAGAGAGTGTTAAATAGAACACAAACCGCGGTGATAAACATATTGAACTTATTCATTTTTGATAAAACTTGACGTTTCGTATGCTACTACATACATTTTCAAAAGTGACCGTTAGTGTTAAAAACTATACTTATATTGTAGTAAAAAGGGACTGAGACCGAGATTAAGTACAAAACTTAACAGTTGATCTATAAAAAGAAACAGCTAATTAATAAAGCATCAGCTTCTCGCTACTGACGTTTGCATTAAAAGCTGGCTTCAGTTCTTGTATAAATAATGTTTCTTTGATTTTACAGTGGAAATCAGTTAGTGGAAATCAGTTTAATCACCACGGTTTGTGTTCTATTTCTCATCAAGCTACGATGGCCCAAGAACAAGTCTTTGCGATAGAGAGTGTTAAGAAAGATTTTGGTTTGGCTTACATCAAGTAGTAAGCAACATGACAACTGCAACGGCATTAAGATTAATGGCTCCCTTTTGTCATGCATATTTCAAATTGCCAAACAAACTGGTCCCAAAGGTTTTACCGGAATTTAAACTGATTTAGTTTTGGTAAAAAAAAATAACAGATGTTTTCGTCATGGCATAAACTATAGTTAATGTTTAGCACAATCGAAAATTGACATCTCGTGTATTTTTCCAGCTAATTGATTTACATGTTGCACATACACTTGTGTTTATCGCCTCCTGGTCTTGGCAGCCAATTATTGAGTGGACGTACATCCCCGTCGGCCAATCAACTTCCAGCATTCCGCACTCCCTTAATATAATGAACATCGCTCGCGGCTAATTTTGCATTCAGTTCTGTTTCATTGTGCAAGGCAATGGTTTTTTCCCCTGCAGCTGTGTTATGTGCAGAATATTTATTTACGTTTACTACACAAGTTGAGCTGGCGTGCAAATAAAAAAAAAGTCAACGCCATTCGTTAAAAACTAAATTAAAAATATAGCTTTCGTGCCCGAAATGTCTTCCAAACCCTCTCTCCCCTCCCCCCCCCCCCCCCCCCCCCACCCCCACCCGCTACCTTTCTCACACAGGAACAATGTTTTTCAATTGCGCGTGACTTATTAAGGCCCTTAAAAATGAACCTTCTAGAAAGCAGAACAGAAATTAATAATGGTAAGATTAAAATTTATATAGAAAATGTTTTGGGGGCACATAATTTTTTTTCTATTATTTGAAATAGCTCAGTTTGAATTTAAAAATAATAATAGCATTAATTTTGTTCATATTTCGTTTCAACTTAAAACGGAGTGGGACGTGATACTAGTCGGGCGGGGGGGGGGGGGGGGGACTCCCATATAAAAATGACGGGGCTGCTCATCGTACCTTTTAGGGGTCAAAATTTGTAGATTGGTACCGCTTATGGTAACAAAATCTAAAATGACCGCCGTTAGAATTATCGCAGTACCTTTTAGGGTGTTGAGCCGAAAAAATATGACAGAATTTGACGTGTTTTAGAATTGGTACCTCTTAGAGGTAAACATTAAGTGAGCCACGCCCATCAAGCGAGATTCTGGTACCTTTTAGGGTGTTTTTCGAAAATTTCCGACGAGCACCCCCGTCATTTTTATAGAGGAGTCCCCCACCCCCACTACCCCCCCCCCACCCCCCCGGGGGAGGCAATGATACCGTTGTCATGAGAGATGAAAAATGTTGTTCCTGTTCCCGGGTACGGTTTTTAATTATTTTTTAATGACATACACTCTAAAAGGCGCAGTGAGTGAGGAAGACTAAACTGGGAGGGTATGTTTACAATTTTTATTTTTTATTCTCCTCTTTGTTTTGGTAAATGATTGTGAGCAGTAGTTACAACAGGCGATATGAGCTATTGCGCTGTAAACAACTTTTTGGCTTAAGAGAAATAGTGCTATGAAAATACGTTTTTCTGTCGCTTGTTCTAAATATATTCTACTAAATACTACATGAATGAGGCGAAAATCGCACTGAAAACAAACTCTTTGCACTTCTTCGACATTTGAAGTTAATGGTGTTTGTTAACTGAAAATGCGGGCGCTCTTCGGTTCCCCTCTTCTTCTTTCAATTCAATCTCTTGAAGTTCACTATGTTTTAGGGCCTGGGTCACGCAATCGAGCAGTATAGCAGTAGAGTCTTTAATTAGCGAGGGAAATACATAATAGTGCAAAACACTAATAAAGCCCTCAAAACTAAAATCAATACAAATAGATAAAATAAAGAAATGAAAAACATGCATAAATTATAGATAAACTAGAAAATAAGGGAATTAAAAAATAATCAATTCAAGTGCACAGAGCATTTTATGAGTATCGATCTTAATTTGTCGTGAGCTTGTCAACCTCAAAATAAAGTCAAGAGTATAATTGAGCGTTCCTATTATAGGCCGTGAGTGAGTGTGATGTCTTTGGTCTTTTTGTCACTAATTCTTGAATTTACGCCTCCCAAAAGCGACCGAAGAAATACGGCACGTGCTTCGAAAAAAGGATAACGATAAACACGAGGATCCCACGATCAATCAATCAATCAATGGAACGATTGGTCTACCGATCAATGAATCACTGAATCAATGCTTTATTTATTTGCCCCAAAGTACATGGTCAGTCCGGTTACCGAGATCTCGCCTCACTCCTATTTCCTTTGTAAAATGCGTTATGTGTTCAAACGAAAAGGCGGGCTGGCTCGGTTACCGAGGTCTCGGTTTGTCATTTGATGGGCGGGTAATTTTCTCATATGATATGAACAGACCAGCCCGGTTACCGGAGTGGGACATTTTTTTAACATGCATGCGTACTCGCATGCGTTTCTGTTGAAGGAGGACCAGATGAGCATCATTCTGACCTGCATTTTTTATCCTTTTTTGATCAAAAATCATTTCTTTGTGGTAGGCGACAAGAGATAATAAAATTTTTAGGATTGCAGCAAAGAAAAGCAAGGCAGCGTTAATATTTTCGTGCACGCTGTTGCGTACACAATTTCTTTCCGGTAACGCGGGCTAAAATCAGTTTTCCATACAAACAAACGAAAAAGTTTGTCCCACTAACCAGGCTGATACGGAGAGGCCCTCAGCAGGCGCGTAGCTGGGTTTTCAGAAGGGGTGTTCGTATTTATCTGAAGGTTTTGTAATGCGGGTGAATGTAGCGAGCGCCGGAGGCGCGAGCTTCTAGGGGGGCCTGGGATGCCTCCCCAGAAATGTTTGAAATCTAGAGGCTCGTAAATGCTATTTTCAACATTCTCCACGAGATATTTCGTTAGAAAATCAATCTCGATCAAGTGTAAAATGATAGGTATTTTTAGTGCTTACAGATAGATTTTGTTAGCTTGATATATGTAACACTTGATATATATATCCTGGCCTAACTTAACTTAACTTAACCAGTCCCCGGCGATTCTTAATTAATTCCGACACGACATTCATGTAAAACAGGCTTTATTTTAGTTTACTTTTCTTTAATAGTTAGCTATATTTTTAAATTATAGAAGATTAATTCATACATAGTTTCGTATTAAGTTGTAGTTTTATATTAAATTGTTAATGCCTGATGCATTTACCGTGTTTTTAAATAAAGATGATGATGATGATGATGATGATGATGACGATGATGATGATGATCCCCCGTCCCCTCCTACGCGCCTGCCTCCGCTCAAATTGAGTGACTCGTGCTTAAAACGAATGAGTCACTTTCCATTCGGGTGAACAGAGCATTTTATGAGTATGTTAATTTCAGTGAGCTTGTCAAAAAAAATACAGTGAAATTCAGAATATTTTTACAATATCTCATCCATATATCTGCTCGGCGGCAATTTTTAAACTCATTAATTACTTGGAGAAAGTTTCATGTCATACTTTTAAAGTGTATTTGTAATCAGTGAATTTTACAAGTTTCAAACACTTTTCAGGTGTGTTTATGGCCTTATTATTATTTTGCTTTTCATTTTCTTTCCAGACTCTCGGTTTCACATTGTGCTAACTGACAAAGTTGATCAGTCAATATGGCGGAGATAAACATTGCTGGTTTAGTGGCTATCGTTGTGTTTTATGTCATAATCCTTCTCATCGGCTTGTGGGCAGCTCGCCGACGCAAGCAAGGCGAAGAAGAAGCTATGTTGGCAGGTCGAAGTATCGGCTTGTATATCGGTACCTTCACTCTGACAGGTAATAATCCCTTTCATTGCCAAAACCGGCCAAAATCAAAATTCATGTTGAAAATTCTGAAACAGCACCATAAGAAAGTACATCTGCAAGGCTTTCATTTGAATTCCATCCACAGACGCAAAAAAAAAGATAGAACCAACTTGTACAGCATAATAAACAGTTCCAAAGGATAGTACTGCTCAATAGCTTTCATCTGAATGGTCACGTGGTAAGGTTTCGTCAACAGGCTTAAAAGTTAGAACCACCTTGTATATCGTAATAAACAGCACCACAGGAAAGTACTGGAAATTGTTTTCATTTGAATATTCATACTTTAGGGTTTAATACACAGACTCAAAAGTTAGAACCACCTTGTACAGCATAGTGAGTACAGTTATGGTACCACAAGAAAGTACTGCTCAGTAGCTTTCATTTGAATGTTCACCCGTTAGGGTTCATCCATAAACGTTAGAACTACCTTGTACAGCACAGTAAATAGTGCTACAGCTACTCAGGGAAAGACAAGTACTGCTCAGTAGCTTTCATTTGAATGGTACATGGTAGGGTTTCATCCACAGACTCAACAGTTAGGATCACCTTGTATATCATAATTAACAGTATCACAGGTAAGTCAGTGAGTGTAATGTTCATACTTTAAGGTTTTATCCACCGACTCAGGATCTGACTTCTGGCACTGAGCCCCAAGGGGTTAAAGCTATCAGTTTTTGTTGACAAAGAAATCCGTTCACTGTAAACTGATCTTGTTGTTGTTTCTCACGACAGCAACTTGGGTTGGTGGAGGATACATCAATGGCACAGCGGAAGGGGTATATGATCAAGGTCTCGCTTGGGCAACGGCGCCTTGGGGTTACTCGATAGCCCTCGCTATAGGTGAGAAAGAACAAATTCTGACATTTAAATTCCCTTTTTTCTGTTTCGTCTTTAGAGGGCGAATTTATGCATTTTTCGATTATCCGTAGGTGAGAAGCCAAATCTTTTAAAACGGAAGATAACAACGTATCGGGAGGAACAATGACCGAGACAGTTCTGTAATGCCAATGTCCATTTTTTGACTCAAAAGAAAACAAAATTTTCGACCTCTTGCTGACTCATGAGCATTAAAAAATGGTGAGACTCCTGTCTCACACAGCTCCGGCATCACTCACCCTTGAAGCTTAATAGCACTATTCATCACTACAATCCTCATCCAAATTGAGTCTGGACGGAGTATAACAACTCCCTCTCTATTAATATAGTTATTATTTCACCCAATTCTAATCACTCACTCGAACGCATTTGTCGAATATGGACGTTGGGCGAGAGGTCAACTTCTGCAACTGATTTACGTTATAAACAATCAACTCTGTTGGCTCACCCAAAGACTCGAGCTCATCCCTTTAGGATTCACACAAACCTTTCTGGCTGGGATTTCCAAAAACCGAACTCCACTCTTCTTCCTTGTAATCACATATCCCTGGGCTCACACAGAGACCCGAGCTCCTCTCTTTAGGATTCACAGAGATGCCCCAGAGCTCACATAGTGATCCGTAAGTATCCTCGGGCTCACACAGAAACTCGAACAGTCCTCTCCTTGGGATTCATACAGATATTTAATATCATTCTATTTTATTTGAGTAGTCACATCTGCGGATTTCACGGGCATACTGACAGACAGTGTCCACATTACATGCGATCGTTGGAGGAAACGGCTTGTTATTCCTATATATTTTTCAGGTGGATTTGCCTTTGCGAAGATCATGCGCAAAAGAAAGTACTTTACAATTCTGGATCCTTTCCAAGAGAAGTACGGTGCGTGCATGGGGGGATTGTTGTTCATCCCTGCATTGCTGGGTGATATATTTTGGTCTGCAGCCATCCTTGCAGCTCTCGGCGCCACCATTAGCGTTGTACTGAACTTGGATCGTGTTCCTTCTATCATTGCGTCGGCCTGCATCTCTATTTTCTACACGCTGATTGGTGGATTCTACTCTGTGGCTTACACCGATGTTATCCAACTTACCTGTATCTTCGTTGGACTGGTGAGTAGTAGCAGCGGCTTGTACTGTGTGGACATGCGCGTCATTGTTAAAATCTTCATCTCTTACCGTTAGTCTCGGAGCTGGTCCCACTAGCGACGTTATCGGAAACGGAGTCGGAGTCGGAAGCGTAAGGATCCTTACGTTTTAGTGTAAATCAAAAAACGGAGTCGCAATCAGAATCGGAGGCGGAAGCGGAGTCGGAAGCGTAAGGAGCCTTACGTTCTAGGTAAATTAAAAAACTAAAAAACAGAGTCGCAATCGCAATCGGAAGCTCGATGGAATCGGAATCAAAAGAATCAGAAGGTTTCCGTTTTCTTCCGATCGACTCTGCTTCGGCATCCGTCGCTTACAGTCAACTCTCTCTTAACGGACACCTTTATAAGACGGACACCTGGTGTTGGTCCCTGCCGTTTTTCAGTCATTTTACTGTAACTAAACTCTCTATAAGATGGACACCTGGTGTTGGTCCCTGCCGTTTTTCAGTCATTTTACTGTAACTAAACTCTCTATAAGACGGACACCTGGTGTTGGTCCCTGCCGTTTTTCAGTCATTTTACTGTAACTAAACTCTCTATAAGACGGACACCTGGTGTTGGTCCCTGCCGTTTTTCAGTCATTTTACTGTAACTAAACTCTCTATAAGACGGACACCTCTCTAAGACGGACAACGGACACTTTGAAACCATCAACGGACACTTGAGAAGTGCTTTTTTAGTGAAAAATACTTCAAAACGAAATGTAAGTGCTGAAATATGAACAAACGAGTCCACTTTTCTAATGTTATTTTTGTTCCAGTTTGTAGGTTTCGCTTAAGTAAACGACTTTAAACAGACTAAAAACGAACGTGTATTAATTGTGCATAGGTTCACCTTTATTGTCTCAGAATTACTGGTGTCACGTTACCTCGACTCTCTATAAGCCGGACACCTCTCTAAGACGGACAGTTGGGGCCGGTCCCGACGGTGTTCGTCTTAGAGAGAGTTGACTGTACTATCCACCTACGTTGTAAAATTGTAAGGTTCTTGCGATTTCGATTCCGCTTACGATTCCGCTTACCTCGCTAGTGGTATATATTATAGTATATATTATTATTATTATTATTATTATTATTATTATTAACCAGTCTAAAAGTAGCAAGAACTCAAAAGTAAAAATTCCCGATTACAACTCATTTGAATGGTCACCCTGTAGATTAACTTATGCAAAGAGATAAATCTGCTAGAGCTTTTAGACATTGCTCGTGTTTGCAGTTACAGAAGATGTGTTTAACTTTCAGTTTTTGAAGCAAGTGAATTTTTATGTGAATAGGCTGGCACCAACGGTAGTGCAGTCAGCTTTGAAAATAGTGATGTTTTGACAGCTGCTTTGTGATTAGAGGAAACGCTTTTCTCATATGTGAGAAAGTTGTTTCGTTATTGTAATTGGCTGAAAAATAGTCCGAATGGGGTTTTCGTGCGCCCAATTGCATTAGAAAATTTCAGTACGTATGGAATAAACGTTAATTCGTGATCCTAATTCTCCATATTCTGTCTCCATTAGTGGATCAGTATTCCTTTTGCAATGACAAATCCAGCAGTAAGCGACATTACGGTTGATTCCAAGGAGTGGCTGGGGGAGTTGCATGTCAAGTACCTTGGACCCTGGCTCGACCAGGCACTTTTGCCGGTAAATATGTCATTTGTTCAAGGCAAGTGCTTATATTTTGCGCAGGTTTAATATGATAACTGGTTGATCTAACACGAGACGATTTTCAACACAAAAATCAACCCCATGTTTAACCACATCACTACCATGCATTTCACTGCCCTGTACATCTTAGAAAGAAAGACAAACACTGACATATTGACCCGGGTTTTATTTCCTTGCAGGTGTTTGGTGGTGTGCCTTGGCAAGTTTATTTTCAGCGCGTGATGGCATGTAAGACACCGCAAAAGGCCCAGATTCTTTCCGTGGCAGCCTCGTTTGGGTGCCTAGTGATGGTCATTCCAGCGGTCCTGATTGGAGCTGTAGGTGTCAAAACAGGTAAAACAAGTTTACACTTCTTTGTTATTCAAATTGACTTTTGCTGGAGCTGGATCAATCTTGCATTGATAATTTCATATATAATTATGGTTGTACAATTATCGTAAAGATGATATTGGCTGCGGCTTAAAATCATCCAAAATAAAATAACTCGGTGAAAAAGTGTTTGCAATGAAATAACCGAGTTCATTTTTCTGAGCAGCCGCACTTCAGAAGGTTGAAATTTGAACGTGAGAGATCATGTTATTTTTGATATAGTCTTTATTCTTTTTTGTGACATTGTTAAGTTTCTATTTATCTGATGGGAACGAGGAACGAAAAAGCCCGCCAAAGCATCCGCCGGGCAGCAACTACAATGTCGAATGCAGCGTACATTTTACATCATAGTGGTACAAAAAGCCCTGCATAACAACATCGTCAAATGATCAAATTATAGGTTTTGTGGAGAACGTAAACACACGACGGTTTTCCTTTCTCTATTTGAAATTGAAAGTCTTCCCTACGAATTCAACACACAGAGCCAAAAGTTACCGTGTAAGCGAAGATGGTTGACAGATCTGGAAAGTTAGCCTGCACTAAACTTCCTCGCGAAGGTGGTTTAAGAAAACCTAACTCGGTTAAAAAAATATATATTGTTCTTTAATTAACTTCCATGGGAACTGTTAATACGGTTTAAATTTGGTGAATGCCAAAAATACGCGGCCGCATCAGGAATTTTGTTAAACCAGTTATTGGAAATAACCCGGTTAGTAACTACTCTAATACCGCGGCAGCCAATAGCTATATTCATTAATGATATAACTTTAAAATTTAGCTGTGATCCTGACTACAACAAAACATCGAAAGGAAGATGGAACCAAAATCAAATTTATATTCTGAATGTGTTTACATGAGATTTTGTTTTGGCACCTTTGAAGTAGCACTTGCCGAAAGACGGACTGCGGCTAAAACCCGGGGGCTAAAAATAAAAAAACACGATATTCCATTGTCGTGGTATTTTCATAAATCCTTCATTTACGCCAGAATGAAAAGTGTTTATCATATCGCTATTTAATACCCGGGTTTAACAGGAAAATTACACATTTTTATTGATTGGCCAGCGGGACATCCGGCCCGGATATCGAGTATTTTCTACCGGGTACCCCAGTTTTGCCCAGCTAAAGCGCTAGTTGTGCAAACTTTAATTCTGCTATTGAGTTTGAAATTATTGTAGAGTGTAGAATATTTGACCGGAACACTCCAAACTTAACTTGAACCACAGCATCAAATAAAAGTTAATCTTAGATTTAAGTGTGTTTTCTCTACGGTCCCTGAACAAGAGCCGCAAATTAATGCTCGTGATCGTTTTAACTTAAAGGGCTTTTTATTTCACACCAGACTGGACCAAGACCAACTTCTTTACGCCATCTGGTAACGCCATCAACCAGACTGCGACTGTGACATTTGACAAGCAGATGATCCTTCCCATGGTGCTTCAGTACCTCACTCCAACACCTGTAGCCTTTGTGGGCCTTGGCGCTGTGGCTGCGGCTGTCATGTCTTCCACTGACTCCATTTTTCTGTCATCCAGCACCATGTTTGCACGAAACGTTTACAAAGTGATCTTCAGACCAAAGGTGAGAGAAGCAAAATTAACGCAAAAATTATTTGCTGACTTACCCTCTCTTTCTTCGGAATTGGTTCCTTAGAAAGTTGCCTCCATGATAACAAGGAAATATTCATTTTGATATAGTGTCTGTAAGGAAAAGAACGGAAAATGAATACAGATTGTACATAAATATATACATACATACACACATAAACTTTATTTAATTCTCTTCGGACTAACAGGGTAGCCGGAATGACCAATATCTCCGAGAAAATATTAGCTGCGGTCACACTAGCCATTTTACCCTTGGGCAAGATGCTCTTGCCCACGGGGAACTTTCTGTGTGTGACCGATTTTCCCAGAGTGAAATTGCCCTTGGGAAATTTCCATGGATACGTCAAAAAGAACAAAAGAATTGCCCATGACAGTTCCAGAGGTAAGTCCTATGGGTTAACAACCCAAAGCGGCTCAACCAATCACGAAAAAGTGATATGTACCAAAGATTAGAAAACATGTGCAGTCGGTGCAGTCGTACTGCAGCATTCATGATTATTAATTAGTATTTCCCGCCAAATCGGAGGCACGTGTTTCTTCCCCTTAAAGGCAATTTTTCTGCATGTCCGCAAACGTGAAATCGATCAAAACCCAGAGCGAGCCCAACCCAAGCTATTTCCCCATGTGGAGCTTTGGGGAAGAACTCTAGTGTGACCGCAGCCAATATGTTCTATACTAATTAACTAAAAACAACAACCACCACAAAACATTTACATTAATATGACAATTTTACAGGTGGTCACAATATCAAATCTAACGGAATAATGCGTCGTTTGAAATCACCTAGATACACATGTAGATACATATGTTCTTTCATTTTCATCTTCACCTGCAAGGCAAGCCACAGCTTTATGAGGAGATTCTTGCTTTCACAGATACGTCTCTAGAACGCCACGAGAGTCGCACACGGAGTTACGTTTAAAAAAAAATGGCATGTCACCTACACGAGGGGTATTCTTTGCTTTTTTAAACATCAAGTTGCAAGCCAGCTCCCATTGCACAGGCGTTGTGAAGAGCATCTACGTTTATGCTGAAAATTACTTCTTTTTAGAACATTTTGATCTAAATCATGAATTTGTTTGCAGGCCTCCGAGAAGGAAGTCCTGTGGGTGATGCGTTTCGCGATAGTTGTAGTTGGCGCGGCCGCTACAGCAATGTCTCTGTTGGTGAATTCAATCTACAGTTTATTTACGATGTGCAGTGACTTAATCTACGTCATATTGTTCCCGCAGCTGTGCTGTGTCATCTACCTCCAAGGCACCAATACCTACGGCTCCTTTATTGGATACATAGTGGGCTTGTTGTTCCGCGTGGGGGGAGGGGAAGGACAAATTGGTCTTCAACCCTTTATCAAATACCCGTATTATGATGATACCTATGGGCAGCTATTTCCGTTTCGTACCCTGTCAATGATCGTGTCGTTTGTAACCATCATTGCTGTGTCCTACTCTCTCAAGGTTTTGTTTGAGAGGGAAATTGTACCGTTAAAGTATGATTTCTTGCACTGCTTCAGGAAGTACGAGTTGGAGAAACCAACAGGGGAGATAAATGGGGACTTACCTATGGTGAAAACGGGACGATCAGGCGGTGACACTATTAATCAATGATCAGTGACATCAATGAGTAACCCGATGAGTAGTTAATTAGTATTCAGTTGATTAATCATTGATTATTATTAATAAGTAGTACATGATTTATCAAACAGAAAATTTTGTGGCCTATTGTTTGCTCATTGATGTCATTGAAAACCCAGGCGAACTCCTACATAAAAGTGACGGAATTTTAAGGTACTTACACAGTTAAAGTAACAAGTGTTAGCGGGACATTGACACTGATTGACATGCGCGGACCAGCCTCACTTCAAATATCCTTCTCAAACTGATTAATAATTCATGACGAAAATACAAAGGAAATTAATGTTTAATGATTGTTTGGAAATCAGTTGAAACACTCCTCATATTTGCATCCTTAATTTCTCCTTCTAAAATCATTTTGTTTGAGAAGTAATATCAAACATTCGACACAGTATTTCATCAGATTTCCAAACACCTTGAAGTGGGTTAAAAAAAACTCGGCTGCGCCTCGTTTTTCAACCCATTTCGCGGTGTTTGGAAATCTAATGAAACACTGTGTCTCATGTTTGATATATTACTTCAAATATCCTTTTTCTTCCTGAGTTTATTCCTTTTCCACCGTGACCGCCTCCACTATGTCGACATCATTTTGAAATTGACACTTCAACTTCAAAATTTCAAGTTTCGATTCGAGAAACTGGCGCATGCGCCCTCGTGACAGTGTCCCTTTAAACAATGTAGATAAAGTTGTAGGTTTATATCTGTTTAACCCAATACGAAATACAGTGGAACATCCATTAGAGGGACACCCTCGGGACAAGGGGAAGTGTACCCGTAATGAAATACAGTGGAACCTCCATTGCAGGGATACCCTCGGGACAAGGGGAGTGTACCCTTAATGAAATACAGTGGAACCTCCACTGTAAGGATACCCTCCGGACACGGGGAAGTGTACAATTAACGAAATGCAGTGGAACCTCCATTGTAGGGATACCCTCGGGACAAGGGGAAGTGTACCCGTAATGAAGGTGTCCCTTGAATGAAGGTTTGCCGGCGTGGTTAATAATCAACCAACTCAACAAAAATGACTGTTTTTGACTCAAAATGCAGCCATTAATTTAAGCAACCAAAACATGCATGGTTTAAAATTCTAACAGCAAGCTTAAAGGCGCTGTTACACGGTGCAATTGTTTTTGCAACTTGTCTCGCAACGGCGTTGCGAAACATGTTGCACGGACCATTGCACCGTATAACATACTCCGCAACACGCGAAATCGTTGCGAGACAAGTTGCTGAAACCGTTGCCAAAAGTAGAACTTGATTCTACTTTCCGCAACGGTTTCATGCAACTTGTCTCGGCGTTGCACGGTGTTGTGGTGTGTAACACCCCTTTTGCAACTTGTTTCGCAATTTTTTTAGAATTTATCTCCCACAATTCCCCTCTGGCTGTGTATGCACATGCGCCTTGATAACATAACTTGTGGTCTCCAAGATGGCGGACACTCCTCGGACACTCGAGAGAGAATTCCTTAACAAGCATGTGATAAGCGCTCCTCTCTTCGCTCCGACCTATCACTTTCTAACCCAATTAACCCGATTTCGCTTTTGAATTGGTTCATCTTCATCTAATAACATGTCAGCAAGTAGAAGAACCTCAATGATCCGTTTTCAGGCCGCCATTTTTGTTTGAAACATTCAAAAGTGGCGCCAAAACAACGGCGCGAAAGAGAAAAACACATCAAGTGGCAAAAACAATTGCAGCGTGTAACATCCCTCTCACGCAACTGCAATTGTCCGTGCAACGTGTTTCGCAACGCCGTTGCGAGACAAGTTGCAGAAAAAATTGCATCGTGTAACAGCGCCTTAAGTTATACCCGCAACCCCAGAGTGAATGTCATATATATATTACTGTAATAGCGCGTCATAACGTAATTCCAGTACAAGCACTTTGAAATTCAGGCGAAATTTAAACAATAAATAAACACGTGCTTTTGGGCGTTTGGGCTTTTGGGCTTACACTGAGACCCGAGGTCCTCTCCTTGGGATTCACAGAGATGCCCCAAGGCTCACATAGAAACCCGAGCTTTTCCCTTGTGATCCGTAAGTGTCCTTGGGCTCACACAGAAATTCGAACAGTCCTCTCCTTAGCAAGGGAGACTTTGGGGGATAGGTAAGTCCAAAGAAGAAGAGTGGAGATAGGTTTACGGAAATCCCAGAGAGGTTTGTGCGAATCCTGAAGGGATGAGCTCGAGTCTGTGAGCTCACAGAGTTGATTGTAATGTAAATCAGTTGCAGTAGTTGATCTCTCGCCCAACGTCCATATTCGACAAATTTGCGGTATTAGATGCGCTCGAGTAAGTGATTAGAATTGGGGGAAATAATAACTATAATAATAGAGAGGCCCATTCCCATTATCATGCGAAATTTTTAGTTCGACTAGCAAATCATTTGGCTTAAGTACATATCTTAAGGTTACTGTGAACCTTTTGTGGTTCCATTTTGGAGTACTAAAATGTAGGGCACACGCGAAGTTAATTAGTTTAGGAGGTAATTTGTCTTGCTTCAATTTAGTTTTGAACTGAGTACCATGTTAACCCTGTAAAAGGTTGACTTCATCTGAATAAAACTGTTTGAAACATGAAATTCATCGCTAATTTAACACGGAATAGGTAGCCAAAATCGCCATAAATGCCACAAGGGCCACGAGGGCCACGAGGGCTATTTTTTTAGCGCTATGTTTCCTGTGAAGGCGCGTGGGGGATCGCGCGTGGAGATCACGCGCGCTAAGTCAGAAAACAAACCAAACCGCCTCGAATCCAATCCAATTGTTCTAAATAAAAACCGCTTTTGTTGACATAATGATTTAATGTTATTATTAAATTAATTTGAACTTAAAACAAAGTGTGGGTTTGTTGTTTTAGCACACGCATGTAATAGGCCATTTCCGAGTTGCCTCTAGCCTCTCTATCAAAGCGAGGCTAGGTACGAAACCTTTCATATGAAAATGAGATTTCATTCATATGCAAATAAAACTTATTTACATGTGAATGAAAACTCATTTTCATATGAAAGGCTTCCCACCTAGCCTCGCTTTGATAGAAAGGCTAAAGGCAACTCGGAAATGGACTATTGACTGCTTTGTTGTTGTTTTTACGAGGTGCTAATGTTTAATGTAAATTTAGTTCAGTGTAGTAAGTTCGCGTAATTTAAAGTTTGAACTTTGAAGCTACTGGTGAAGTCATGTTATAAAAACTTAAAGCGGGTAATAGCTAGCAAACTGAAAACCGACATAGAGTCTTTCGATGTAGCGGCTATAAGAATGTAGCGGCTATAAGAATGCTGTGGATTTTAGAAAAGTAAAAAGCGTTTTTGATACCTACCCCGCAATTTTAAACAGTTACAACTTGTGTTGACTTCCTCAGTTCACAATTCGATACAACAATTCACACGAGTAAGCATCCAAGAACATCACCCATATTACAACAAAGGTCTTTATGAGTAAATGGAGAATGTTTTTGTCGTCCAACAACGAACTGTAGCTTGCAACATCATACATATTGATACAGGCTTCACAAATATGATTAAATTATCCTCCACCGAATCAAACGCTAAAGCGTTGACACAGTTTTTTATATCATCCACTGGATTTCTTGCAATTCGGCCGTTGTCATCTGTTAAAGTGCAACTAACCCCAATTTTTTCTTTCGATAAATGAAATTTCCTGTTTGTTCTGATTATTTGTGCGAAAAAATTATCGCAATTGATAAAATCCCCGCGTTTCTACAGCTGTTTGAAGTTAGGTGCTTCTGCCCCATTACCGAGCATTTGTGGGAGCTGTGTACGAACTTTGCTGTGACGTCAACGAAGGAGACCGTTTGCCACGTTCTCAAACAATAAAGCGTGAACATAAAATGAAAGCTACTGAGCAGTACTTTTTTGTGGAATTATTTACTATGCTGTTCAAGGTGGTTCTAACTTTTGAGTCTGTGTATTAAACTCTAAAATATGAACATACCAAAAACTTGCCCCCCTGAAAGGAGACATTTGCTCCGAGCGTGCGCGTTACTAAAATGAACTATTGCCCATGCACAGTTGAGCTCGAACAGCCTGGGCGCTACAATACAATACAATAATACTATTTTATTTTACTCATAACAATAGATATATACATTTTACAAGAACACACCAAACAAGAAAAACTACAGATAATATAATACTTATAAAATATAAATTAACATTAGAGCCTGGAGGCTAAATTAACCTAAGAGTTTTCAAGTTAGCCTCCAGTCATTTTATTTTAATACATACAGGAATAAAGGCTAAAGGAAATCAAAGAAAGAGTATTGAAGTAAACTTAATAATTTTATGAAAATAGGAAGAAATTTGAAACAAAATGTAAACAACTCAGTTATTTTATACATTGTTGTGACAGTAAAATAATGTTTTAGCCTCTTGGAGAAGTAAAATACCTTTAGTTCCTTAAGTTGATAAGGGAGATTTTTCCAAAGATCAATTGCCATGAAAAAGATCATTTGTTTACCGGTATTTGTTTGCACGCGCGATTTATACAGATTTTAATTGTTTAACTGCATATCTGGTACTGTAATTGTGCACATTGCTTGAGCTAGTCGGCGCAAGTCACCAATAGAAGTCAAAATGGGCTCAGTCGAAACATATTGCACTGAAAAAATGGCAAAATGACGGGGTTTTTTTTTCGTTCCAACTAAATCATTTTTCCCACCAAAATGTTCACTACATCTCAAACTCTTCAAAACCAAGTGTGGATGTTGACATTACGCCTATTAAAATGAGTTATACAGCCAAAAGCGATGACCGCGTGGTTGAATTCCATACAAGCCTTTAAGTGACATTGGTTACTTCAAAGTCAAAATGACGGGACTTTTTTTAAGTTATTAAAATATTTTAACGTTTCCAGATAGAATAATAACCAAATTATTGGAATCCGAGTGTGGATTTCCGAAAAGTAATTAATAAATGGGCGAAATTCTGATTTTCCCTTTTAAAAAAAAAATGGCGTTTTCGCTGTGATTTTAAGGGTCAAATTGGGGGTCTGGGACGAGTTAAAAAATTAGAGGCAAATGTCATCCAATTTTTTGCCATGTTCACGAACCATAGTTCAAATGAAAACAATTTAGCATGTGCTTTCCTGCGGTGCTGTTTATTACGATATACAAGGTGGTTAAACCCTACCATGTGACCATTCAGATGAAAGCTATTGAGCAGTACTTTCCTTTGGTACTGTTTATTATGCTGTACAAGTTGGTTCTAACTTTTGAGTCTGCGGATGAAATCCTCAAGTATGACCATTCAAATGAGCAGTACTTCTCTGTGGCACTGTTAATTACGATACATGTATTACGTTATGGTGCAATTTTATCCTTGGTGCAAATTTTATTTTCCTTTGTTTAAAACTCATCATATATTATCATACTATACCCCAAAACGAAGGAAAATAAAATTTGCACAATGCATGACGTCAGCAGACATTCGCCTATACACTAAACTACTACTATACGGTTCGTGACTATTAGCTTTATTTGCAGTGTTCACTTCTATTCACAATTCTCGCGACTATTTTGAGTTATATTTCATATTAGCCGCGGTTACATGTTTCTAGTTTTACCTAGGTAAATTTGACCGTGGCTATTGTTATTTCGAATTTATCCGTGTCGCGGCCATTGCTATTTCGAAATTACCTAGGTAAAAGTTAAAACGTGTAACCGAAGCTATTCTAGTGTGGCTAAAACCCTGATATAAGGGGTTCCGTGTATTTTGCCTATTCTATTTTGCAATGCGGACAATCGAACACATCTAAGACAAGCATTTATCAAAACTTATACCTGGAGTCGAACAATTAATGACTAATCGTTGTAATCGATAGGCTACAATATGTTTCACATGTCTTAATCATTCATTTCATTTACCAGTCAACAATTTGATTGATTACTCATCGACATCATCTTGTGGCAACAAATTACCTTTATGTGCCGAAAATTATTAAGTTATTGAATATCAAAACTGAAACAACTTCTTCAGGTGCATGGCGGGAACCTTTAAGTAGGAAAAAAAGCCTGAGGAATTCCTCGAGTTGTCTAAGTTCTGCTGAGTGTAACTGACGATAAGGCTAATCAATTATTAATTGATGAGTAATCATTACCACCAGTGAATAATCATTGACATGATCGATGAGTAATCAATGGGGGGGGGGGGGGGGTGGGGGACTCCCAAATAAAAGTGTCGGGAACACTCGTACCCGAGGGATTAGAGATGAGGTTTTGGTACCTTTTATGGTGTCCAGTTTCCAAATAGCTGTCAGTCACCCTTTAGAGTAACAAAAGTTATAAATCTAAGTTATTTCTTTTGAAAACTTTGAGCGCAAGTTTCACTTTTTCGATACAACCGCTTTATCGCCACCATAAAAAATGTACGAGTATGTTGTTTTGGAACATCTACGTGCTAAATTTAAAATTGTTGCAACACTCACAAAACAATATTCTGGTACAGTGTAGGGATTCTCTTGAAGGGGCTATGTCGCCATTTTAGCGTCATTTTAAAAAGCCCAAAAGACATATGTATATCAGTGAAAACCCAGCAAAAATTGTCCAGTTTTATTTAAAATTACTCTAGCAGTGGTCTAGGAGTGAAAATAAGTGTCGTTGGCTGCAGATGGCCAGGATAGAAATGGATTGCAAATTGGAAAAAGTTGGCCAATTGTTTCAAGATTGCAACACTGTGCCTGGAAAACTTGCTAAAACTCTGATTATGATTAATTCTCTCTTGGAAAATTCACATCATATTTTCTTCTTAGCGTTCTATACGCATTTCGTGTCTGACAAAGGTATTTTGTTTTAATTTTGGCCATGCGCAGTTTTCACCCTAAACATGACGTCAAAGTCCCCCTGTCATAGCTACTTTAAAATTCCCGTCAATTTTATGTAGGAGTTTCTCTAGGAAATTTATGACAACAACATGTAATCAATTGTAATAGGCCACAAACGTTTCTGCCATAGCCCATTTCGAAAAATACCATAATAAGCTTTTATGCGCAGGCTCAGCCTCGAGTTACTCATTAAGAGGAAAGAATATGTTGCCCATGCCTATACCAAAAACAACAAATTATGGACTTGAGTACATCCGATATCAAGCTGCGAAAGTTTGGAACTCGCTCCCAGACAGGATCAGAACAATAAATTCATTCAAAGACTTTAAGACAGCCATAAAAGAAATTAACTTTTAACTTTTAATTTTTAACTTTTAGTTTTATTTTTGATTATTTGTATTTTAAGGTATTTTTTCTGATTTATGTATTTTTCTCGAAGATATTAGCTCAATAGAGCTACTCTAAAAATTCGAGGTTAAATAAAGTTATGTATTGTATGAGCACAAGGGTATTCAGAGTACATGTAGGAACGCTAGGACGTAGCATTGTGTGTTCGTATACAAATGTGCACCGTGTGCTTATGCACGTGCAGTTCGTGCTGAAAACAAAAGAAATTTGAAAAATCGGGCTTACATCGAGCACCAACCAAACCTGCACTTTAAAGAGTGTTATGGTATTTTTCCAAGTGGCCTATTGATAACTAATTAGCAATGATGACTTCACTCATCGAATAATCATTGATGCCACTGACTACAGTTTAATAGCTTCAGGGCCTGGTTTGTCGATTTTCTCCATAGGGTAGTTCGCATTTTTCTCCCCTTCTGATTTCTCCAAATCGTATTCCCTGAAGCAGTACAAGAAATCATACTTTAACGGTATAATTTCCTTTTCAAACAGATACTTAACCGAGTAAGACACAACAACGACAGTTACAAACGAAATGCACATGGCCAGGGTACGATATGGAAATAGTTGCTTCCCTTCAATTTCATCATAATACGGAAATTTAATGAGGGGATGAAAACCAATTTTTTCCTCCCCTCCCGCCACACGGAAAAACAACCCGAGTATGTATCCCATAAAGGAGCCGTAGGTATTGGAGCCTTGGAGGTAGATGACACAGCACAGCTGCGGGAACAAGATGACGTAGACCAAGTCACTGCACAGTGCAAACAAGGTGTAGATTGAATTCACTACCAGAGACATAAGTGTAGCGATCGCACCAATTCCAAATATGGCAAAACGCATCACCCACACTACTTCCCTCTCGGAGGCCTGCAAACAAGTGCATGATTTAGTCCAAAGTTCAAAAAATGCGATGTTAGCCCACATAATACTCCTGTAAGTTAAACATTAACTTACAGGAGATAAAAACATTTTTCAGCAGAATATTAGATGCTCTTCACGTCGTTTATGCATTGCAAGCTAGCGACGTCCCACTTTTTGAACTTAGCAAAAAATTCCTTGTGTAGGTTTCACAACATTTAAAAAAACAGCCTGTGAACATGCATGCTCCTGTCGGTGAGTATCGCGGTCGATGGAGGGGAAGCCAGAGCGCGCTCGATTCGCTCCGTTCGCCGATTTCTAAATACCCTAGAAAAAGAGCCTGTTGTTCATAGGCTATTTTCAAAAGTGACTTGGTGTGCAATTTTCATGGCGCTCTGATGATGCGTCCGGTGAAATCAATATACTGTTCGTGTAACTGTGGCTTGCATTGCAGTAGAAGGTGAAAGAACAAGTATATCTGCAATCTGCATTTATTTTCCGTTCTTTCGCTTAAAGCAACTATATCAAAATCTAAAAAATGTAAAATTCGACGCTGTTCGTATAATTTTTCTTTACCGACGTTTCGGCAATGCTGCCTTCTTCAGGGTACAAAAATATTTTTAAAAAAACCGTTAAAAAGTTCGTTAAATTAGCTCACGTGACCAATTACATAATCACGCACGTGGCAGCTCGCGCCGGCGCGCAAGTGGGAAAAAACGTGAATTCACATGAAACTAAAGTCTTGATTCAGACCACTCGGGGCCATGGTTCCTTGCCTGAAAATAAAACGCATTTCCTGCTTCCTGCGATATTCCTGGTTGGCCAGGCCTACCTTCAGTTCAGCGACTTTCATATCCTGCAGTGAGTGATTTGGTTGGTTAAAATTGCAGGTACAGGAAGGTCATTTCTGCCGTTGATTACATCCCCGCGGTGTTCTCTGAAACGGTCAGCCAACCTGCGCCCAGTCTCTCCAATGTAAACCACAGTAAACCACGCTGTCCGTGATGCAGGTAAAGTGCCCTGTGATATTGACATGCCCTTTGGGTGTTGTAATTGTAGTAGATGAATTAACATGGGCACATGTACGGCAAACGGTCCTGTTGCAGGGGAAATTACCTGTTGGGTGGTTCGGAAGGTCCCGCGGTAGGCTGCTTCTGACTAACAGGTCCTTCAGATTCTTGGCACGCCTGAAAGCCTTTAGTGGTGGTTTTATGAAAATATCGGTGGTCGTGCTGTCATAGTGAAGGTTCCGGAAGTTCCTTGAAATTATTTTGCAGGCGTCCAGGTTCATGGGTGGAAGGGGGTGACGAATGGTACTCTATCATTAGCGGTGATGTTTCCAGTGCTATTCTCCAGAATTTCAGCTCTCGATCTGGTCGATGCTCGTTCTCTCCCTCTTCTTATCAGGTCATAAGGTCTCCATTCTTGTTGCCTTGATGTCAAAGTCATCGTGTTCATTGCAGATCTTGCGCAGTCTAAGAAACTGACTATAAGGTATGGATGACTTGCAACTGGATGGATGGGATGAGCTGAAGTTGAGGTAGGAGTGGCTATCTGTGTCTTTGTAATAGACAGAAGTGGATATGCGATTATCCCGAGGCTTCATGTAGATGTCCAGGAACGGAAGCTTGTCAGTGGAAACAGACCATGTACACTCAAGATTAGGATGGAACGAGGAGGCAAATACAAGGAACTGACGGAGGTCTTCTTCACTGCATGAAGCAACGCCGGCCACGTCATCCATGTATCGCTTGTATAGGTCTGGCTTCGTACCGGTATAACTCGATAGCATGCGTTCCTCAACGTAGCAAACAAAGAGACATGCATAATTTGGTCCTAGTCGGCTACCCGTGGCCACTCCACCTGTTTGCTTGTAAAATTCACCATTAAATTCAAAGTTGTTAAGTGTTAATTCTAGTTCTGCCATACGTAGGAGAGTATCTGTAGGTGTTCAAGTACCTCTCTCTTGTCAAGATAGTGTGCAGTGCGCAGAGACCCTCATCATTGGGTATAACTATAAATATTAAATAGTTTTGTACCCTGAAGAAGGTAGCATTGCCGAAACGTCGGTAAAGAAAAAAAGGGCAACTTTCTAAGGAACCAAATCCAAAACAGAGAATAAGTTAGCAAGCGAAAATCCAAGTAACCCTGATTGCGTTTTGCGTCACTCACGTTTTGTCTCAAGATCAGTTTGTAAACGTTTCGTGAAAACATTGAGCTGGCGGACAGGAAACTGGAGTCAGTGGAAGACATGACAGCCGCTGACACAGCGCC
>JAJGOT010000031.1:1242500-1310000 GCA_022457155.1 Cladopsammia gracilis | reverse complement strand
CACCAACCCACGTTGCTGTTGGAAACAACAACGAGGTCAGTTGTTAGTGAGTTTATTTATCCAAATATAATGTAATATATTTATATTTCTGATTGTAAAACTAATTATTCAGTTATGGTTTGGAGAAAATTGTGAATACTTCAAGTAACAATTAAGTCGTTTAATGATAAGCGCGCACTTGCAAACAGTAAACTATACAGTATAGTGAGAAACTGTGTAGTCAGGAAGAAAAAGAACAATTAATTGTAATTTTAAGTATTCCAAATGAGTGAATGCCTGCTCTATGTTTTCACGCCGGAAACGGACACGCATCCGATCCGAAGATGGAACATGGCCGAGAGATGCAAGTGAGGCAGGGAAGAGCCAGGGAACGCAAATGTCTAAAACAGGGAGCGGGTTATCGGCAACGGAGACAGATATGAAAATGAGCACTCACTCACCCATTCGCTCGATCGCTCACTCACTCACTCACTCACTCACTCACTCCTTCCATCAGCTGTTAACTTTTGTCATGTAATGTTTAAGGTTACAGTGTACCTTCAGATCGAAAATTTATTGAAAATTTTTTTTTTGGCGTTAAAATAAAGTTTACAGAATGAACTTTCATCCAAAAAAAAAGTATCGAAAAATAGTGAAAATTGACGGAGAAATGACGGTATAACTTTTGTGGGCGGAGTTTGTTTATTAAGCGATATGTTTTTTTAAGCGCCGTTTTCTCAAAGTTAATTTTTCGCTTGTTGGGGACACTTTAAAGAGCTACCACTCAAAGGAAATTTGTTCGATTTTCCTTAAATTTGGACAGAAGCTAGGCTAACATATAATCAATAAAAATGTGTCGGCGAATTTCTTAATTCCGAAAACTTTTTCGTCAAGAGGCATTTTTCGTCAAGAGTGCTTTCCTTTGGTACTGTTTATTATGCTGTACAAGTTGGTTCTAACGTTTGAGTCTGTGGATGAAATCCTAAAGTGTGACCATTCAAATGAAAGCTAAACTGAGTAGTACTTTCCTGTGGTACTGTTTATTACGCTGTCCAAGGTCGTTCTCTCTTTCGAGTCTGTGGAAGAAATCCTTAAGTGTGACCATTCAAATGAAAGCTGCTGAGCAGTACTTTCCTTTGGTACTGTTTATTATGCTGTCCAAGGTCGTTCTAACTTTCGAGTCTGTGGAAGAAATCCTAAAGTGTGACCATTCAAATGAAAGCTGCTGAGCAGTACTTTCCTTTGGTACTGTTAATTATTATGCTGTTCAAGTTGGTTCTAACCTTTTTGAGGCTGTGGATGTAATTATACGGAGTGACCATTCAAATGAAACTTCTCTGCAGACTGACTTTCTTATGGTGCTGTTTGTTTTTAAGAAATTTACAAAATGAAGTTTTTCACGAATTTTGATTTTGGCCGGTTTTGGCAATGAAATAGATTATTACCTGTCAGAGTGAAGGTACCGACAAAGTAGCCAATACTTCGACCTGCCAACATGGCTTCTTCTTCCGCGTGATCGTCCTTGCGCCGGCGAGCTGCCCAAATGCCGATGCCAAGGATTACCAGATAAAAAACAATAATAGCCACGACGCCACCAATGTTTATCTCCGCCATATTCACTGATCAACTTTGTCAGTTAGCACAAGTGAAGGTAGTCTGAAAAGCAAATGAAAAGCAAAATTACAAAAGCCATCAACACACCCGAAAAGTCTTAAGAACTTGTAAAATTCATTACAAATACGACCTGAGACTTTCTTCAATTTAATAATAATTAATATTGCCGCTGAGTAAATACATGGATGAATTATTGTAAAAACAATCGGATTGTGTAAATCGAGATTGAGCGAAGTACAGACCATCCTTCCTATAGGGATGACGGACAAAACTTTTTGGGGGAACTGCTCCATTTTGTCAGATAGAAACCTCCGCGTGCGAGCAGCGACACAATTTCTTTTTGGCGTCGATCGTGACCCGATGGAAATGTCAACTACCACCTTAAGGATCACCTACACGTTCTTCGTGAATACATTTTTGGCTTATTGAAAAAAACGCGGGGTTCTGGTGAGTAGTAACAACAACAACAACAACAACAACAACAACAACAACAATTTATTGAGGCATTTCCCTATATATACAAGGCGTTACCTATCTAAAACATTAAAAAATAAAAGTAAATACATCATTTATTAAAGATGAAGTTTGAGAAATTATAAATATTACATTCGTTTCTGAAATAATTCAGTTCTCGTTTGTATTATGCATACATTCAAAACTAAAAGCGGAAAGTGACCTACAGGTGGTAGGATCAATGCTATTAAAAAGAAATAAAATTTTTGACTTGTTATCCAAGTCATTGAAGAGGATATATTTTTCAGTAATTTCACTGAAGAATTTTAACCGTAAATTATCATAACGATTGCAGGAAAATAGAAAATGAAGTTCATTTTCAATTTCATTTGCTTGACATAGACAACATATTCTCAAGTTCTCAGGAGTCTTTGGTACAGTGTGTCCGCCTGTTTCAAACGTATGATGATTTCCTAGTCGAAATTTATTTTAATATGGCTATTTTGTGAAGTGGATTTTTAATCATATTTAAGAAATCAGCTTTTTGGTGTCGTTCTTAAAAGAACTATAAAAAATTGTTTTAAGAAGGGTTAGATGGTGCTCAATTATAGCATTGTTGATGTTTTGCTTGATGATGGGAGGTAAAAACGTTTTTGTTGTTTTCATTTAATGTTATGTCGGAAGAGTTGTATTTGCTACATGTAGTGTTTAGAGTGATTTTACTTAACCCGTGAAATAGTTAGTAGAATAGTACGCACTTTTAGAATATAATTCCTTTGTTTTCTTTTGTTTCATTTTGACTATCACACACTAATTGTTAGATAGTGTTTCACGGGTTAAGTAAAACCACTCTATTTTCTGCGTCAAACGTGGTTGGTCTTTATCAGCCATTTCCTTGGAGATTTGTAAACATTGTTTTGCAATGTTTACATCTGGCAAGTTTTGTCAATGAATCCAAAATTTAACAATTGGGGTATCTATAAATAGTTTCAGTGGTTATCTACCTAGTTCATTTCTAGCAGCAACATTTGGACATCGTTTATTTACTCTAAGAGATGTTTTCAAAAGTATATATGCGCTTTTTTAATAACGTGTTTCTCCCAGGAGTTAAGATCATCCTTGGCATAAACGCCCCAGACTTCAGATCCGTACAAAAGGATGGGGAGGAGAAGTGAGTCAATAAGTTTATTGGTAACATCAATTGGTGTTTTTAAGAAATCGAGGAAGCGTCGTATCGCAAAAAGGATGGTCGTTTATTTTCTTTTGAGTTTATTTCGCATATATTAAAGTTTCAATTTGTGGGAGCAGCGAAAAGCGGCGCGTGGCGCTATAGGGTCGGCGCGAGGAAAAACTGTAGAAATTTTCGTTTTTCTTCCGAGTTCAACGAGTGTGTTTCAATAAAGGTGGCCATAGTTCGACATCCCGCTGATAGATCTTCTTGCTTTTTCAACAAGGGCTCTATCTATGTAGTTTTTTCGGGTGTCTCGGTCAGCAGCATGACGTGAATAATACAGTTGAACATTAAACAGTTCGTACTAAAAGGAGAGAGGTTGTTTCCTCCAGGTCATTCTTGATAGATTTTATTTTAGGAGCGTAAATTTACCTATAGTGCGAATTTAACTTACCCGTAGCCACAGCTTAGCAAAACTTCTTTAACATTATTTACTCCGATACAACCTTAAATGTAGTAAATTAACTTGTCTTAGAGAACAGTGGTATTTGATGAATGCGCGGTTACGTTGTGCTTGCCGCGGATTACAGCTTCTGCCATTAAACAGGTTTTATTCGTAAGAAAGCACAATATTTATATTCAGTGTTATTTTTAACTCATTTCAGTGAAAATTGGAAATGTAGCTATAGTCCATATGGTTTTCTTTCATCTTCCAAATTAATCCCTGCACGGAATGAATGAATAAATAAATAAAATAAATAAATAAATAGAGGCTTTTATATAGCGCACATATCACATGTCTCATGGCGCTTTGGATTACAAGAATGAGATCGGACGTCAGCTTATGAAAGAATGAAAGATTTCCATTCTACTAATTTATTCATTGTCTTTCACGTTGGGATGTTTCCACTGTTCGCTTCCGCTCAAAACGTCAGCTTTTTAAATCTCTTTACGGTGGCCAATCCGCGGGGGTACCAGTGGCGGATCCAGGGGGAGGGTCGGGGGTCCGAACCATCCCCCCAAATTTTTTTGAGTACCCTCCCCCCCCCCCCCCCCCCCCCGTGGCCAATTTACCTTTTTCAACTCGGTTAATAAAACCAAATTTTCATGTTTCTCTTCCCATCAATGCGGCACTGCAGAGCAACATTTTTTTTGGGTCGTGTAAACGTCAGCTAAACCTGCTGGTAAATGTCATCCAAAATAATAGAAAGTATAATCTTGGGATTGGCTTCGTCATGTCACTGGAGATTTTATCGTTTTGAGGTCGAAACCGCCCCAAATTAGAACTAAGTAAAATGTTACAAAGAGCGAAAGATATCAAGTAAATTTTCGAAAAGAGACTAAACCATAATCAGAGTTTTACCGAGTTTCCAAGACACTGCCAATTTTTTTTTTTTTTTTTTCAAGTTGTATCAAAATTTTACAGTTAGGTCTTGTTTCCGGCCTCTGCCACATAAATTTGTCATCCCAGTTTGTTTGTTTGTTCTACCGTTCGAGCATGGCACTTAGGTTATTTGAACCAGTATAAACACTTGACGGATTTACTTCATTCAATAACTAAGCTATAAGTTGACCCCAGTAACGAAAACATCGGTATATTTTAATTCTTTCCCTCCCAGAGTCAATAATGGAGACATGTAGTGTACTTCTAACTTTTGAGTTTATCGACGAAATCCTATGGTGTGACTATTCAAATGAAACCTCTTCGGTAGTACTTCTGAGTGGTACCATTTGTTTTTCAATATTTTACAAAATGAAATTTGGGATTTTTCTTGAATTTTGAAGTTTAAGGGGAGTTAAAAGGTTTTAAACACAACAAAAGAAACCAGTCTGTAATGGTGTCGGAAGGTTACGGTCCAAATATATTTAGGATGTTTCTCATCACGGAATTATATTTTGCATTAAAAAGGGCTTCAATGCGTTTTAACCTCACTTTGCTACCAGGAAAAGCTTCAAACAGAAAATTACCATTTGTGGCTTGGCTCAATGACCGGGGGGACTCCTCCAAATATTTATGCGGTGTGAGGCCTGCCTCTTGTTACTCTATCCATTTTCCGGTGGGTACTACCATATGCAAGCTATATATGTATGTGCAGGGTATGGTTTTTGAGGTGCTCGGTCCTTTAACAGGTTATCCTTTTTGGTTTGTGGTCCTTGGATAGAGCTCCTTTAAATTGTAGTACCATAGTATTCTATGCTTTATGCTTAACTTCTCATCTACGAAAAGAAATAATACCCACCTGTTTTTTTTTCCGTTTGGGGCCTTAAAAAAGGTGTCAATTTTCGATTTTCAGTTCTACCCTTAAATAGGGTCTGGATTTAAGAACCTTTGCGACACACACCTATCATAACTGACGGGAGTACTCTCCGAGCCATTTTAGAACAAAAATATGTGATTTTTTTACCCATTTTCAAGCCCAACTTAAAACGAAAAAGATATTAATATACCCAATATACCCAACATCGACTAGAAGGCAAAACATAACCATTTTCAGAACAAAATCGACACTGAATTTTACATATGCATTCATTCTTTACGAAATCGGCTCTAAAAGACACACCCTACCCGGGCCGCACATATCTAGCTATATCTTAAATATTAGAGTCTCCCCCCCCCCACCCCCCACCCTCTGCACACATCTAGCTCATATCATATCCCCCCGGACGTTTAATGATTACACTGAACCAAATTGCACAAAATAAAACAAAAAGACATATTTGCGGGTTTCGTGCTAAATTTCGACCAATAATTAATAATCTCGTTATGGTTAGCAATTAACTTTTCACCTCAGTTCATTGGTTCTTTATGATCAGATCAGTACTTAGTACATTTCAGTGTCTCACTTTTCCCTCGCGCTGCAACCTGCATCACAGATTCTTTAACCCTTTAGTGCCAAAAATAGAAATTCTAGCAAAATACCAAATTTAGTTTTGTAAAATATTGAAAAACAAATGGCACCATGCAAAAGTACTGCAAAAGAGGTTTCATATAAATGGTCACAACTTAGGATTTCGTCCACAGACTCAAAAGTTAGAAAGGGAGCGGGGGGCGTCTCTAGGCAAATCATTAGTTGATTACATGTCTTCATAATCGACTCTGGGAATGAAAGGGTTAAACATTAAACATTGACCATTCGTTCTCAATGTTTTCAAACTGTTTTGAGGTACTGGGTTTTGAATGAAATGCCACTGACCGAGATTCACAGTCCCTTATAACAAGGTACAAAAGCGATTATTACAACCAAGTTGAACAACGAGAAAATTTGATCCCACTCTTATGCACGAGGACAAAGAGAACAATAATGAATAGTCTTGATTGTTACGGGGAAAATAGATTTTATACTTGAATGCAGAAAACAACACAAATTAATTTTTAACGCTTCCCAATACTTAGAAAACAAAGTACAAAAGCAATGATTGCAAACAAGTTGATCAACGAGAAAATTTGATCCTAACCTTGTATATGCGAAAACAAAGGGAACAACAGACAGTAGTCTCGATTGAGTCGAAAAAAATCTAGATTATATATAAGTAACTTGAATGTGGAAACAATGTTTAGAAGAGCGAAACTAACAGAGAACAAAAGCGATGATTGCAACCAAGTTGAACAGCGAGAAAATTTGATCCCAATCAAGTGCGAAGACAAAGGAAAGCTTAAGTGGTCTCGATTGTGTCGGGAAAAAAATGAAACAAACTGAGCTAATTCAGGGCAACGCTTCATAATGCTAAGAAGAACGAAACTAAAATATTAATTCCAAATCGATTTCCCTTCAGTTCCAAATATCTAAGAAGAAGTAAAACGGCAAAAGCCGTGGTACTCACTTATCCGTGTGCCCCACGCGAAATCCGAGCAGTAAAAGTACTGGAAAGACAAAATCAACAAATATATCTTATGGAGCACGACCTTCTTTATCTTAGTTCTGATCAGACGATCCGAGGTCGCACCTCTGATCTGAGGAGAATCAGAGGAGTCAAATTTGACTGCAATTTTTCTACCTGTATCGCGTGATTCGATTTTGTCAGAGTGAACTAACCTGTACAACGGGAGTGCCGCTTATGTGGTGGGCGAGGCGCGCAAGACGCTCTATTGTTCTGGCTCTACCGCGCCGCATTCCACACGCCTCTCCCCCCCCCCCCCCCCCCCCCCCCCCCCCCCCCGCCCGCCCCCTCCTCCCACCATCCAAAAAAAAAAAGAAGAAAAAGAAACACTGACAGACAAGTATAAAACACATGGCAGTTGAGGAGAAAGAAGAAAGAAAACCTCCCGGTGGTAGCACTACCATATATTAAGTGACGGGGGTTAATTGTTGTGATGTTTCATATTTCCGGTACACGTTGTTGTATATATTTCATATTTCCGGTACACGTTTCTAGACATGTGACCTTGAAATTCTCATGTATAATGTTACACCATGGGAGTGTTGTTTCTCTGCATTTTACGTGATCGTAACAGGTGTTTGAATTGAAAATGGTCACTGTTAGAGAGGACAAAATAGAGAATGGCCACTAAGCCAGAAAATATGCTCCCAGGGAAAACTTTTCAGAAAGAATTGGTACCTCCGTAAAAATGCAAGAACCACTTGAACAAACAGTAGCAAAATGTAGCTGGATCCTTGTGCAGATCAGGATCAGCAGTGAACTAAATAAAAAAACTTTAACATGCAAGGCTGATCAGATTGAAAATTCGTTCGATTTATTTTAATAATATTTGCCCGATATTTCGGTTAGACAAAACTGACCTTCATCAGGGCAAGAAAGCTTAGTGAAGATGGTAACATTGTAACCGTTTGTTTCCATCTTCACTAGTAGCTTTCGTAGCCCCCGATGAAGGTTAGTTTTGTCTAACCGAAATATCGGGCAAATATTATTAAAAGAAATCGAACGAATTTGCTGTCTGATCAGCCTTGCATGTTTAAGTTTTTCATAAAAATAAATGTTAGACGCACCCACAAATTGGGTTAAGGCGGGACTTAACCTAAATTTGAATGAAATTTCAAGAGGTTTTAAGAAGGGATTGAAGAAAGAAAATGATTTTTGGAACACCAACAGACAGTTGATACCCCAGGTTGCTAGTGGACTAACTTGGTACTGGTATCCGTATATTAATTATTAACTACAAATTCTAATTTTAAAACTTCACTAAATCTTTAGGAAAAACTATCTCCTCCCAAATATACCCAAAAATCACCCAAAAATCCACAAAACACCCCACAACATAGATTCACGGGATGAGCATAGAGTTTTTGGATTGCTTGAAACGTAAACGAGATATTTCCATTAAAGCCATGTCAAGTGGCGGAAAAAATGGCGTTTAGGTTAAGTCCCGCCTTAACTGCTTAACGTATAAAGACCTTTTTTCGCTATCGTAAGCGTATAAATTACCAAATAGGAACTGACAAGCGTATAAAAGTATGTGATTTTTTATGCCGTGTATATGGAGCAAAGTAGACCCATAAAAGTTAGAAACTGATGTAAGAAGATGAAGATTTTCTAAGAATAACAAGAGTATTGTGAGACAGAAATGTATTTTGTCAATATTCACTTCGTTTAAGTCTTTTAGTCGTCATGATAGCCGTCACTTGCGACTTGCTTGCTGTGACATGATCCGTCTCCGACATGTCCGAGCCTGCGTTCGCCTTGCTTGCATTGCAGTTGTGTTTCTTAGTCCCAATCTCCTCTCTCTTTGTATTCTTCACACTGATTAGGTGTAGTGTTCAAGAACAGGAATCCGTCAGAACGAGGTCATCTCGGAACCGTTTCCGATGATGAAATTCGAACTCGCCCGAGGTCGCCTTCGTGATAAAAGAATAAATTATCATTTTAGACACGCAAACCGGGAAGACCGGGAAATAATGTACCAGTCAAATCCAAGAGCGCCCATCCCCCACCCGGGCAAACCCACGGGCATTTGACTTTTTTTAAAAAAAAATTGGTCAAATGCGCCACTATGTGGGCAGTTTATACGTTCAAATGCCCACCGGGAAGGACTTCACAGAGCGTCAAATGCCCCACCTTTCGGGCAAGGAGGTATTAAAGTAACTAGTTAAAGGAATTTTTACAACGTTTCACACCTTTTAATGTAACAATTTATACAAATTTTTGTTTATACAGCAAGGCCATATTGGACAAGCCTTTTCAAAAACGCAGAGACGCACCAACAAAACAGATAATATAACTCAACATATACAATAAACAAATTGTAAACCAATTAGAACAAATCCACAAATAAAACATACACGTTCTTTTTTAAGAAAAAAGACAACTCTACTGATAATAAAACGAAATTGAAAGCCAATGTATACTTGTTGTTTATGTAGCTTTCGCTCTTATTAGCTCTGCTAAAGGCTAATACCTTTTTTACCATAACAGTAAAATTTCCTGTGCGCTCATTGGCTGAAAACTATTGTTTATAAGAGTACAAGCAATTGGCTTCAGGAAGAAATTCAACCTTTCGATACGAGCTCGGAATAGTTTCCTGCTAAAACACCTTTCCGGATTTCCTTGTCCGCGCTCCACTTTAAACAAAGGCATCTAAACTCCAGAATAATGGATATTAATAACGAAAAAGGTCAACCGAGTCAACAGACACAACAACAAAACCACGTGGAAATTATCGGAAAAGAATGGATTACGAAATCTTTTACATTGCGACCACTGACCAACGTTTTTGTGAAAGTCAAATGCCCGCCCCCGTCGGGCCTCGTTTCGCGTCAAATGCCCCACTATGCGGAGCTAACCTCTCGTCAAATGCCCGGGGTATGCCCGGGGGGGGAGGGATGGACGCTCTTGGATTTGACTGGTACATAAAATGCAACAGAAGCGTTCTAAATGTAATTTTTATTTAGTTATTATCTTTTAAAGGGAAAAAAGCAATTTTTTTACAAATAGAGTTTGATAAAATCGCAATGAAGCTAAAAACCTCCTTTTCACGGATGGCCGATTACAACTTCTACCTCGCGACGTCGCGTGACAATCTCCCAAAAGGATACCGATACCGGAAATAGATACCGGAAATAGTAAGAAAAGCCGTTTCAGTTGACTGAATTTCAGACAAAGGGCAAAGTGCAAAAAGGCGGGAAATTTGTTGTCTCCGTACTTCTTCATTTGCGTCTGTGCCACATTTTTAGCAATCATTTGGGTGAAAACCAAAAATATATTTTGTTCAGATGGGAAGCAAATTTAATATTCCGGCACTGAGTGCTTTGTTTGAAAAGCAATTTTTAAGCTCTACCGTAAGGGGGTGGTGGGGGGGGGGACACTGAATAGCGCGCGGGTGGGGGCGGAGTGGCGGATTTCCTTATTTTTGTAGTTGAATGAAAGTGAGCTTTTAACTGACTAGTAGTGTGAGCCAGGACTCGTGTTTTAACCACCACTCTTCATCACCAGCGTATCACCGTTAAATCTGTCAGACGACTGATATCCTCCCATTCGATAACGGTATTGTATTGTGAGGGTCTCAATGGGGTGGTTGCTTTTACGGTTAACGGTTAAAAATTTGGCTTTTTTACGGCTAACGGTTAATTTTTTTTTGTTACGGTTAACAGAAAGATTAAACATTAATTTCCATTGTTTTAAAAGGTAAACATTAATTTTTCATTGTTTTAAAAAGTTAAAAATTAATTTACATCGTTGTATAACACATTTAAGGTCTAAGGACCATGTTCCGGGATGAATGAAAAACTAGTTATTATGATAAAATTGTGATATTGAATATACCAATACTACTATATTACACTACATATCTAATATTACTAATAGTTATAGAAATATAAGGTATATATATATATATGATAGACATGATATAGCAATATATTCTTTGAAATACTGTATTAAACAACAGAAAGTTGTACACTATACTTTTTGTGTTTCAGGTAAACAACGTCATAGTTATATTAACTTGTATGATGGTTATGTGCCTAATAAATATGTCTCAGTCTTAAACGAGCGTAAATTGCATCAATTTCCTTTTTGCGCTTAAATATCGCATCCATATCGCTATCACTGTCATCCGAATCGCTCTCGTACTCCTCAACCTTGTTGAAATCGATCAGCAGCGGACGCGGGTGTAATTGCGGTTATCGCTCCTTCAGAGCGTGTCATGGGTGGGGGGGGGGCAGTGAAGTCAGGGAACGCTTGTTCGACCTGGTCTAGCCTGCATAACAGGCGTTTTACGTATACCGGACGGCAATTCTCCAACCAATCCTTCATTGTCTCTTCATCCTTTTTGGAAAGCGCCTCAGAAGGAAGTTGAGTCATGAACTGTACATCCCGGAATGACATCCCCGTCTGTGGCACTGGGTACTGAGTATGAAGATGGGTGAGTTGAAAATTCTCTTTGGTTGCATCGCATTACAAGAGAATTGATTTCTGTTCGCTATTGTTAGAGCTGTTAATTACGATTTTTGTTATCTGTTTGAATGTAGGCATGTTTTATGCTGTTGTAAGTTATGTGCATGCACGTGCATTTATTATGCCCGTGGAAGTATGTGTATAAATAATTGGTTCTCTGAGTATGCTAGTCAGTTCTCGGTCGTTACACTGACAATTTGCCCTAGTCAGATTTTACTTTTTACTTTTTTCCTTTTTCCTTTTTCCTTTTTCCTTTTTCCTTTTTCCTTTTTCCTTTTTTCCTTTTTCCTTTTTCCTTTTTCCTTTTTCCTTTTTCCTTTTTCCTTTTTCCTTTTTCCTTTTTCCTTTTTCCTTTTTCCTTTTTCCTTTTTACTTACGAGGCGGTAAAGATTGAGGTCAAAATCCCCAAACCGACCTTCTGAGCTTGTTCTTTTCGCCCTAAAAAGTTGATTAAATTTTTTTGAAGGCACCAATGGAATGGTGCTCATCTTTCACTTGCATTCGCGCTTTATACCTTTCGACTGGCTTATCCTCCGCAGCTCGATACAGACTTATAATTCTTTTCACAACGGATTAGCAGTTGCAGCAGGCGTGGATGAAGAAACTGAATAACATCTAAAAATAGTGTATTAAACAATAAGCTGTCAACTCATCCTGCGAAAAGCAGACACTTTATATTTGCCGAGGGTAGCGAATCTACGCAGCCGTCGTGGAGACAAGACACATGTATAGCATCACAACAGTATGTCTTAACAAGAGATTTCGACACTTTCAAACCATGGCTATAAAAATGTTACGGTTAACTTTTTTCAGACTTTTTACGCCTAACGATTAATTTTTTCCAAATTTTACGCCTAACGGTTAATAGACTGGGACGATTTTCGCAAAAGTAAACTTCTAGCGGCAAATTCGAGGAAAAGTTGGTAAACAGACGTTTCTAAGTGAAAATTATGCGCTGAATACGAAAATCTTGTTTACCAAGCTTGATTCGGTCATTTAAGCCTCCAAATCAGTCATTTTTATTGGCTTACACAATTCAAGACATAAAAGCGAGGCTAAATGCCCTATCTCCTTACAAAACACTCCTACACGGTTTAAATCTAATGTAAATCAGCAGATGTTACATAAAGTATGTTTTTAAAAAGCATTTTGTGTTTACTACATGTTGGCCACGTGATCTTCTGATCACGTGACTCTTGAAAACGAGGCTAGAGTTTAGCTTAATTTCGTGAAGGTAATTTTATACAAGTCCTCGAAAAAGAGTTAAAAACTGCAATTATTTACTTTTAGAATATGAAACCAGAGCAAGTGAATTAATTTTAAGTTATCGTAAGGCATCCACGATCGGCTTTGGTCACGTGACTTCTACTTAGATTGTCCTCTTGACTGGCCATCCTGAAACGCATGTCGATACTGGTTGTACAAATTGAATAGGAATTGAAGTCATTGACTAAACTCCTGGATGATATTAGGCTCCCACGGGTCGCTAGCACGTTCAGCATGTCTTGATGTAAGTATCCTCAGAAATCTGCTGCGACAGTATTATTCTTGATATTTGACATTTTCATCAGATATTAAAAAAAATAAAATAAAATAAATGCTCAAAGATGCTAAACTATTTTAGTGTACCGTACCATTTATTGCTCTTGGTTTCCGATAGTATTGGCATTATTTTGACACCAGCTGTCTGTAGTACGTCTGCATTTGCACGCTCCTGTGCATGGCAGTCCAACACGCCGGCAGCTACACTTCCTTGAATTACATCCTGATTTGCAGCCACAGTTAACCATCTCATCGCAGCTTTGAGGTACGGGAGCAAGAGACATCAGCTTTGGCACTAGCTTTACATTCAGCCTAGTCCAACCCGAGCTCTCTGGAAGGGGAAGTGTGGGATGTGGAACATGGGCTTGTTTCCAGATCATTGCTTGGTAGTGCGCGCTTTGACTATGTCATTGCACTGCATCGCTCGTCGGAGGAAGAGCTTCTGGTGACCGGCATCTAGAAAACAACGTTGCGCGCGCTTCATTAGAGAGCTTAAGCAACGACGACGGCAACGCCATGAAAAACGTCACTTGAAAAAAGGATTCGCGCTTTATTTAACTACTTTGAGTTGTTCCAATTTGTTTAGTTTGTCTCATGTGTCTGGATTGTCCAGGAGCTAAATTTGAAGGAATGGATTACCAGTTCAAATGGAGAAAGGAAAATTAACCGTCGCGTGTTCACGTTCTCCACAAAACCTATAATTTGATCATTTGACGTTGCTGTTTTGCAGGGAACGGCATAGAAATGTACCAAAATGTAAAACGCACGTGCAACACGTGCAGAGGCATTGTTTTCGCTCATTAAACCTATTGTTATGTGCCGTTCTCGCTGCCGTCGCCGTTGTGGTTGCTTAAGCTCTCTATTACAACTCTCCACCTCAGTTACACTGTAAATTCGGCAAATGAACTTTTCAACGGATGTCACTGTGGAACTGTCCAGGGGCCAGTTGCATAAAACTTAACGTCGGACGTAAATGTCGTTAAAATAGTAATTTTGCCTGGGCTGAACGCCCGACGTTAGCTGTTATGTTTGGCAAGTTTTATGCAACTAGCCCCAGATCGCCACTTCCTAGGTTTCTCAGCAGCATGTGGTCTGTGAACGTCTTCCATGACGTTTTCTTGCTATGGCCAGCAAAGTAGGAGACGGTATCACAGGTCCGTTATTGCGTGAAAGGAGAGAATGCTTTCCACCTCAGGTATTGTTTGTTTAGATTCTCTCAAATTGTATGGATTGGCAGATACTTGGGCTTCTTAGACGCTCCAGCTCTCATCCACAACTGCTTGCATATCATTCTGTCCAGGTGCGAAACTAGAAGGATAAATACGTCCGTGTCTTGACTTGTGACGACAATGCACTCTGCATTTGAGTGTACACAGTGGAGAATCATTTGAGTGTCGGCCTCTTCATGGAAACCTTTAAGAGCACTGGTGTCGATGTTTGGGCGGGAACACTTGACTGTATCTTCTTCCTTGAATCCGCCGCCAACAATGATGAGTTAAATCGTCGAGTTAAATCGTCAAGGTGAACCTTTCACGACCCAATTTCCTTTGTCACACTCTGTTTGGACCTCTTCTGGAAGCTGCATCATTTGCGCAAGGTACAAAGGATCCCATCGTGCGTAATTGGTGTGATCGTACCGATGAAAGAATGGCAGCATCTTGCCAAAGGCGTAAAGGTGTAAGCCCCAATTCCCCTCCCTTTGAGCTCTGATGAACAGGAATAGGATGCAGACCATATCCATGTACTGCAAGCAGAAGGTTGAAATTAGGATTCTTCCCCTTCTTCACGGCGATGAATGGTGAAAGTTGGTTGTGGTATCTATCAGATGCCAGCAGGTCAAGCAGGTTCACTCCCTCCTCTTTGGACTGGATAGAGTTCTGAAGACTTTGGATCAGCTCGTTGTCGTTCTCTTCTATGTAGACTAAAACTTGCGGCGAAAGCAGTTGCCGTATTGTTTGAAGAGTGATCTTGTGAACTCGAGTAGCCTTGTTGTAGTCTTTGCCTGCGAGTGCGCGCTCTACGGTTCGTGGACCTAAGATACCGCTTTCTATCCAGATGGTCGGAAGTCCCGAGTCTTGGATGTGCTGGCCTAGTACCTTTAAAAAATTCATGGATGTGTGAAGTCCTCCAAGTCGAGGAATGAGAACTTCGTTGTACTCTGGTACGACCCATTTCAGTTCCATGAGTATTGGGAAAAGAGCTTGATCAACCGTCAAAACAACGTGCTTCTGATTGAACGATTCAGCAACTTCTATGATTCGTTGTACGATTGTGTTTAAAGTGTCAACATCATGCTCTGGAGCCAATACAATTGGCATATACCCAACCGTACTTACTTCAGGGTTTATCTCAGAATGTGCTTCTTTGAAGCTTGTCCAGCCAGACTTGGTATTTTCATTTTGTCGTTCGAGGAAAAACGCCATATCTGTTGCTTCTGCCTTTAAAACCGTTGGGCAATCTTTAATTGATTGGTTAAGCCATTCCTCTTTAACTCCTTTGAACTGCGGTTCGGATGTACCTTCTCTGATGTACGCAGGCAAGATAGCGTTCATCTCATCTGGGACTTTGAGGGTCGCTCTCTTTGTCGGTGTTATGTTCTGGAAGATGCTAACTGATTCTGGACCTCTCTGCCACGCTGCATACTGTGTTGCATGAAATGTGTCTTGCCCGTCGAGTGTTTCCTCGTTGATGTCTATGTTGTCGGCAGTGAAATGAATAAAGCGTCCTTCGGCTAGATTTGAAGGGATCACTGTTCCATTTTCATGTTTCATTGGTGAAAGTGTGTGCTTGGCGAGTGCAGTATCGACTCGACGAACGTCCAAGTCCAAGTAGCTAATTACATGACCAGCATTATGAAACAATTGTACCAGTTTCTTCGATCGTGTCGCCTGATGAAGACTACAGCCAAGACAGTGTGTTTAGGTGTCCACCTCCGTGTGTCGGCTGCCCTAATATATCAAAGCGAAGCTTCAATGCTACATGCACTATGGAAAAAAATCATCTTTTTCGTCAGGTTGATAAACGGGGATAGCAGGCTCTGACTTAATTTGCTGATTCAAAAGTTCTGCGACGGGAATATGGCAGAATTTAATAGGCACTAACACTGTTTGGCGCTCAGAAATCGCTTCGTTACGAAGAAAAACAAACTCATAAACGTCTGCAACATGTGGTGCGATGTATTACTTGAATGTGGTCATCCGACTTTGAAATGAGGGTGGGATGTCAATGGCTTGTTCCGTAGCTAGGGAGCAGTAACGGAGCCACACCTCCTTAAGCTCCAAAATATGGCCTTGCTCTGCAGACTGTTTTAACTCATTGATAAGCCACAACAACACTGTTCCACTATCATCTTTTGCCACATTACTTGACCGAGATACATTTCTCAGGAATTTTTTATAGCAATTTGGGTGACATTTGCCCTCAGCGGCGATCAGGCCATTTACACTAGCCAAACGCAAGGAAAGACTGTGCTCGCACTTTGCTCCCTCAAGGATCTGTTGACTCATTTTAAAAGTTGTTACTGACAGTAGTTGTTTGTTAGGCGTTTCGTCGTGTTGACAAAACATGCATAGTTTCCAATCGGTTGGGAGAGTTCTGCTGCGAAGTGCTGAACTTGCAGTTAGTCCAAGTGGCGAAAGCTTATTTGAAGAATCTAGTGATTTTCTAATCTACTTATCTTACCCTTATCAGTATACTGTGCATAGCAGCTCTTGTGCCAGTGTAATTCTTCTGCTTGGTTCGTGTCAGTCGCATTTAAGATTCTGTCGATTGTTTCTGTGGTGGCAGTGTCTCTCAATTTTCTTCGCTCGTCAGATGATTCCTTCAATGAACGCAAACCTTGCTCTGTTGCACTGAAAAGGTTATCCTTTTTTGACCCCGCATATAATACATTCACTCAAAGAAGGAATAGGCGCGGATCTTTTTAAACTCGCCCGTTCTTCCATGATTTACATGCTACCTTTCTGTTAACGCCATCTACCATGGAGTTCTCGCAGTCAACTAGTTCGAATTAGCAGCCAGGCAACTTTGCTTTGGACGACCGAGACAGTAGCGCGGGAGATGTAACTTACACCTTTTGAATGAAACTAAGCTATTAATGAATGAAAGAGTCTTACTGTTAAGTAAAAAATTAGAACGTATTGATTTTTCTACTTTAGAAGTCTTAAAATTGGCGGCTAATAAGTTTGTTTTTCGATTCCGATCCGTTTATTCAATTTTGCTATTACAGCGCGATTCCACCACGCATCATAGGGTTTTGCTCTACGCGTGGCCGAATAAATAAATAAAATAAAACAACGCAATTTTTTTTAAAAAAAAACTCTTTTTTCGTCAAATCAGAGGTACAAGTTAAAAAGGAACTTTAGAGTTAAATGTTAAAACTCAAATTTTAAAGAAAGAAGTATTTTCTTAATTTAAGTTATGGTAGCCATGGTAGACGTGTATAATGAAACAAATGAGGCCTACAGACGACAATTTTCAATCTGCCGTGTCTAAAATTGAGCAGCCACTATAAAATTATATTTTAAAGACTGAGAAAATTATATAAACCGTATTGAAAAAAAATAATAATTTCGAAACTAGTTTTTGAAACAGCAAAACACTTTGGCTTCGTTTCCATGCCCGGTATTTGGTTCCGTATATTTAAAGCCAGATTTTGAGAATAATACTCAAAATCAAGCTTGGTAAACAAGATTTTTGTGTTCAGCGCATAATTTTCACTTAGAAAAGTCTGTTTACCAACTTTTCCTCGAGTTTGCCGCTAGAAGTTTTAAAAGCAGCCTTTTCTTAAAAGTTGTCCCAGTCTATAAATTTTGGGTCGTTTTACGGCTAACGGTTAACCCCATTGAGACCCTCTATTGTAACTGTTACGTGAGTACCTGATATTGATAACATTGTAAGAAAAAGGGATAGGAGAGAGGAGGAGGGGGGGAGGGGGTTTAACCCTAACCATAACCTTTTTGGTGATTTGCGCCTGAAGACGTCCTTACCACGTTCTTAGGATAAATGGTTCAGTTAATCATAATTCTGAATAATAAGAAAAAAATAAAAAAAAATATTGCCAATAAAAAAAACGGATAAAGACCAGTATACGGTGTTTAGCTCGTTGTTAGCATAGTAGATAAAGACGGTCTAAACTCCATCTCAGACTGGGTATGTTATTAGCATGCCCGGGGGGAGGACTCCCATATGTGGTCGGGCGGGGGTGCTCGTCGTATCTTTTAGGGGTTAAAATTCGGGATCTAGGTATCTTTTAGGGTATATGATGAAAAAACCTTATTTTCCCAGAAAATGGTATCTTTTAGGGTGTTCCTGGCGAAAGACGAGTTGCTAGTACCTTCCCGTGTTCCTTCTGATCGTAGCTGGAATTCGAGCCCATGCACAGTCAGATCTATTTATATCCAGCACTGTAGGCGCATTGTTCGAGCACATATTTGGTAAAAAAACATGGTATCTTTTAGGGGTAAAATTCTGGTTGACCACGCCCACTTTGGTATCTTTTAGGGTTCCACTTTTTTTTTCCCGACGAGCACCCCCGCCCGACCAAATATGGGAGTCCCCCCCCCCCCCCCCCCGGGTTAGCATGTTCTTAAAATTCCAGCCAATCTCAGCCTCAACGTTCTTATAAAAAAAAAGTGTATGTGCATCATATTTTCTTTCCTTGTGGCGTTCTGCATGATTTTTTGTGTGAATCTCCAGGGACGAGGGTTTATGCGGTGTGTGAAAAAGTTCGGCGCGGGTTTGCTCTGCGAAATAAAGCTACGAGGCTTACTACTGCAGTCAGATTCATGAATAGAACACTCCCCAATTAAACTAAAAGTGAGAGGTTTGCATGACTATTCAAATGATCTGGGTTTTTACTTTTAAGCTAATAAGAGTATTAAGTGAAGTGGGATATTATCTTTTTCCGTCGGAACGTTTGGCAAATGTACAGTATATTCATTGGGTCACTGTGAATCCCTGATACGCGCAGGTGACCCTTTAGTAAAAAGTGGAAAGAAAAAAAGAAAAGTTCATTTTTATAATTCCATTCCCATTTGGCGGCAAATTGACCCGTGGGGGGGGAGGGAGCTCCCATATAAAGTTTACGAGGGTTGTCATCGTACCTTTTAGGGGTTCAAATGATTGACAGATGATTACTAAGGGTGTTTGAATCGAAAGTGACCACCGACAGCTGCTACAAAACGGGTTGCTGGTAGCTTTTAGGGGTTTTATTTCAAAATTTCCGACGATCATTTTCGTCAATTTCATATGGGAGTCCCCTCCCCCCTCCCCTCGGGGGGGGGGAGGCAAATTGAAAACCAAACAGCGCCGCTGGAGAATACCGCTAAGTAGGCTTTCATATACCCATTCTACCAAAGGTGATTTTTCGAGAAAACCATGTGTTTGTGTTTTCGTGTTATTTAACTGAACCCAACTTTGAGGTTCATTTGTTTCAATTTACCTTCATTCTCCGTAACGACTTTCATCAGCAGCCTATGTAATAAGAGCCTGCTTTCATATCCATCTAGTTCCTACAGTCAACTTTAAGTCATTTAACGAATTCTCTAAAACTAAGAAGACAAGTACCTTTAAATAGCTCCCCGTAGAAATGCGAAATCAATTTGCTTCACTGATTTGCTTTAATTTTCAACGCTTTCCTCCTTACTTAGTTCGTCGCAAAAATCACTGAAAAATAAGTTTACGCAGCCGGCAGCCCCAACAAATTAGACTTCGAAAGTGCGGCGCGAAACAACTGAAAATCGCGAAATCAAGTTACGGCAAAATTTTTAACAAAAATACAAAGATGGGTTTGAACATTCGAAACAACACTGAAATCAAATCAGACATCGCTACGTATGAAAAACACACGTTTATTTTCATCAGTTTTACCACCAAGTTTCTTACAAACACCTTATCGGAAAAGACAGAAAATACATTCTGTTTCCATTACCGTGCCTCGAGTATCATGTTTTTGTAAATGCTTCCCCTTAAAAACCCTTTAACAAGCATTGAAAAAACTTTTGATCGACTTAGGCGGTTTTCTTTTATCGGACAAAAATATTACCGTGTGGGTTAGCCACACCTTTTAAGTGATTTTGTTTGTTTCGCCCACATGGATCATGTGTGGGCCAATCTCCACTTGTACTACTATCAAAGTAATAGTAGTGACTGTGGAGGATGAGACTTGTTCCGTAGCTGTACGTCACGAAGGACTTTGGCACTGCGGCACACCGCTTTGAAACTTGCTTGACCAGTTTGCAGTTGATTGACCCCGCCTTCTGCATCACGATGCTGCCAGTACCTTCCTTGCAAGCGATCCAGTTGTTGATATTGCTTTTGATCAGAGTTTCCTTGCCAATGGTGCGCCACAAAGCAAAGTTCATGGCCTCGTAATGCGTCTCGCTCAATGGAACTGTTGTGGACACTCGAGTATTAGCACTTCTCACTTTCCAGGTGGGTCGTGGGGTAACGGCATTTGCACCACTTGTGAAGCTTGAGTAAGCTGTGAAGGTGTAACTCCACACTAGTGTCCAGCCTCCTCCGTCAGTCTGTTGGTCGCAATAGGCCTGGAAAGCGTTGCTGTGGGAACCAGCATCCGGGTCAATCCAATAGACGCCTGACGTGGCAGAAGGCATTTTCAGTTTGAGGTCCTTACAGTTCAGTACCGGAGACTTCTTAGACAGACCTGTGTTCACAAACAAAGAGAAACATCTTATTAGGATGCTTCTAATATTATGCTTCCTTTTGTAAACTAATCGCACTATTTGAAAATAGTCTTTGTTAACTGCGAGCAATCCCTCCTTACCCTAAATGAAGCAGAAAATATGTTGTTTTAGGAGCATACGCCCACATACAGCGCTAGCTTCTTACCTATGGGGCTTGAGTCTACCAGATGGTATTTGCCATTAACGAGTCGTTTAATGATCTCATTCTTACAGAACAGTGAAGTCCTGTAAAGAAAAAGATTTCCTTTGGCATCCATCTCCAGCACTTTATATCTCTGCTTATCCAAACCCCTGGGTGAGAGAAACAGATCGAGTTTACATGAAATATCTTTGCAGTTTTGGTTGGGTATAAATGGATTGGGTTTGTCAGTTTTCGTAATTTGGGTTAACGTTTTAGAAAAAAAATATTGTAATACCATTTATTTGCCTCTTTTTTTTTGTGCATATCGTCGAAGGTTCGAGAAAATAAAACCCGCCGGAAATTAATGCGACTCAATCAGTGAAAATTGTTTGCTCTGTTTGCTTTGAAAGCTTTGTGCTTTTCTCATCTTTTGGAATGAACTCATCTAATATCACGAAATTTCACCCCCGTAAATTTGACTCCCACGAACAAAAATTCGCTATCAAAATTCGATCGATTTCAAAACGTTTGAGAGTAAAAATTTGTCCGGGTGACAGGTTATTTGACTGAAGAGACATCCGCGCGAGATCAACAACGAAATTATCCTTCGTCTATAACTTTTGCGACGGTGGGTTAACGTGCGAACCACTAAAACAAAGCTGTGATGCTGTTGGTTTTTTTAATACTTTTATGACAAGGAAATTTAATTTTCTAAAATTTTAAAAGAATTTTGAATTGAACGTGTCCATTAATTTTGCAACAAAGAAAAGGCAAAGAGACAGGCCCATAGCCGGTATTGAGACCGGCAACTGATCGCGAGGCAGTTGCCATAGGTACTATAGGTAAAACGTTTCTTTTTTTCTGGAGGGGGTGAGGTCAAAAAGAAAAAATGTAATGATATTAGAACTGAAACACGCAACGTAGACAATTAAAGAGTGATAACCTTAGTCATGAGAATATTCACCGCGTTGCGCAGTCTTTTTTTCTCTACTGCGCCTCGTTAGATCTCGTCAATTATATTTTGGTCTGGCTACGGGCCTCAACTAGAGGAAATGGAAATGTTGTGATACTGACCTTGTAGTCGAAAGGAAGGAGCTGACGAGGAAAAAACTCAACAGAATACGAAACAACATCGTTTCAAAGTACAAAGTTTGTTCGCTTGAGCGGTGAAGTATTGCGACCAGGCTGCCTTGTGAGGTATCAGTTGGAATGTCGATACGAAGCAATGTTGGGCTACAGGTTTGCCACGAGTACAGATAAAAGTTGAATAAAATATGCTTTATTAGGATGACAAGATTTTACTTGCAGTATTTTATTTTTCACCTTTTGAATAATTAATCCGAGGATGACCTTGATGGAATGCTGTCGAGGTCGCTGACAGATTGACAGCAGGATGTTAAGTTGTTTCGTTTTCCATGGAAACTACGTCTGTCTATATTTATCTAATTCCTTGCATCTTGGCTCGGCGCGCGGCCCATGGATAATTTGTTTGCCGATTTCTCAGAGTATTTTTCGGCGATTTTAAAAAGATTATCCCTTGCTTCGCTAGCCATATATGATATTTCGTGAAATACATTTAACTTTTTCCAGAGCACTCTAAACTGAAATGTGCAATAGATGTTTGTTGAATATTTTGGAATTAAATATATTTATTTAACAAATCTTCGCCCTGTATTTATATATACCTAATTCAATAAAGGTTGCTTTGGTCATTGGTAATTGGGCATTGGGAAGCTATTGTTTGGCGGTCACTCAAGCGAAGCATTGCATTGTGTTCCGTATGCCAAATGCCAATGACCAACTGCCAAAGCAACCTTTATGAATTCGGTGTATGCTAACTAACGAAGTTTGTATATCAAGACAGGAAACGTTACTAGTTTTAGATTCTCTTTTATTTGAGTCAGGAGCTTATTACCTGATAAAGTATAATTGTGCCAGAAAAAAAAACACATTCACAGCCAACTCTCGTTTATAAATACGACCCTTAACCCGCGGCTCATTTGCGACTCTGTAACGATGTGTCTGTGAAAGAGCAGTGCATGCGTTTAAAAAGGCGGAGGAAAGAAGCTTTACGTCAACGGGAATTCTCGCTTAAGAAGATGTAAACTAAATTTTCATTAGCAACGCAAAAACAATCACAACAGTTTGCGTCATATATAACGCATGTATGAATGTAAGTTTGGCGTCGATCTCTCAGGCTGTCTTATTTAGCTAAAGAGCCCTTGCTAATTATAGAGTACAATGTTGAATTCAAATGGTTGTTTGTTCAAGAGTTTCAAACAATTTTGTATTTTTAAAAACATCTTCATTTTTTGAGAATTCGCGAGTCCTCTGTGGTAGCAAAATTCATAACTTTTATCATACAGTCGAACCTCCGGTTGCGACCACCTCTCGTAAGCGACCACCTCTCCTCAGCGACCAGTTTTCCAAAATACCAAAAGTTTCCAAGTCAAATCACTATATTTGGAACCTCTTGTAAGCGACCACCTCTCGTAAACGACCGCGACCACTTTTAGAGCTAAAAGTTTGAAATTTTCTTTTGTTTTTTAACCTCCCGTAAGCAACCACTTGAAGCTACTTGACAGGTAATAGAGCGGAAATTGGATAATGACGTGTTGTAACATTATCGCATTCCTCAAGACAAGTCCTGTTTTTCTCACCTCAAAACCTATGCCCTACTGAAATTCTCAAATTCTTCTACAAATGTTAGGAGGGTTTAGTTTCCGAGCTGTAAACGATGTTTTTGACTGTTCGGTCTCAATTTGGTTAGATAATGGCCATAAAATGGCATTTGTAGCCTGAAAAAGGGTCTTTTTGGGTTGAAATTTGGGTGTTAAAGGGTTAATGTACAGTTTTTTACGCTTGTAAATAATTTTAATTTTTGTGTCCCCAATTAGTTGTGAAAACTAAATACATTGACACATTAATAAAGCTTTTATTTTATTTTTTTTTTAGTTTTATTTTTTTGTTAACATGTAAATCACCAGTAATATAAAAGGGCAGTCAAATTTAAAGCTAGCAATCTAATCCTTATTAGTTCATGTTCAGTTCCCCTTAACGTTTAGGCAACATTTAAGATTCAATTTGTAACTATCGTGAGACTTGTTCCATTCGCCTTATTAGGTAAATTAGCAGAAGCGAACCATGAAACTCTGAATAAATATTTTGGAAAGCTTAAATATTTTTGTGACTACTAAAAGTTATTACATAGGTTTAGATGGGCATTGGTACATGGGGTAAGTCTCTGCAGTTACCATATGCTAATAAGGCAAAATTTTGACCCAATATGGTATGAACTCTCGTAAGTGACCACCTCCCGTAAGCGACCACCTAGGCTTGACATTTTGGGTGGTCGCTTACGGGAGCTTCGACTGTGTTTACATAGCAATGAGATTTTTTTACGAAAAAGACGCGTGATTCTTTAAACCGTTTAATCGTTTATAAACAAATATTCAGGTGGGTTAGGTAACGAGAGTTAAGGATCTATTTTGTCGCAAAAAAAAAAAAAACGGTCAACTGAATCGCTGCCGAAAGGTGCTTTTCGAGAGTGAAAAGACACAAAGAAATTCGGTCAAGAAACTCTAAAGGATGGCGATAGTTTTCAAGTTTACATGTAATAAAGTCTGTTCCTCGCGTTCAGTTTCTGGCGATCAGCTAGTGGGGAGCGATAGCCTGTGTACAGCCGGGAGGGGGCGGCTGTACACAGGCTTGGGAGCGAAGGATAAGCGGAGCGCGGAGAAAATACAATCCGAGTGCTGACGGCGGGGAATTAATAGGCCCTCTTTCCCCAGTTTCCTCGCAATATCACTTCGCTTTGCTCCCCACTATCTGAACGATTTGGAATGTAAGATCTGATAACCCTCGTTGATACACAAAATTTAAGTTAAAGTCGTAATTTTGTGTCCGTCTAAAATCCCAATATCCCAATCTAAGGGATTTGTAGTGATCATTTTTTTCTTTCAGACTAATATGGTCAATCAAACGCTACCTAAAAACTTAAGCCTGGATTTGAATAAATAGAGCGGTGTTCAGTATCGAAAGTAATTTCGTAATTTCATTGGTTTTTCATTGCTGCGCTTTGTGATTAGCTTAAAAAGTTCGCGCCACTTTTTCAACCAATCAGAAGTAAAACCAAAACCAATCGTAACTTGTCTCGCACGCGTTTTCCCGCGCTTGGCGCCCGCGACATGTAATTGCTTCCAGTTTTAATTGGTTCATTGGATTGTGTGCGTCTGTTGTGATTGGCCAGAGTGATTAATAATGTGCGTAAACTGTGCGTAAACCGTGCTTAAGCTGTGCCTAATTACTTTGGTTTTGGTTTTACGACACTCAGTTGAAAACTGCTCAATTAATGACAATCACAGCTCAGAACTCCCTGTCCTTCCTCTTTTAACCATAGGATAGTCTTGATTCTTCTCTCCTACTGGTTTCTCCATCTCGTATTTCCTGAAGCAGTGCAAGAAATCAAGTTTTATCGGTATAATACCCCTCTCAAACAAAAACTTGAGCAAGTAAGACACAATAACGATGGTTAGAAACGACGCGATCATTGCCAGGGTGCGAAACGGAAATAGCTGCCCATCGTTGTCGTTATAATACGGGTATTCAATAAAATGTGGGAGATCAATTTTATCCTCCCCTCCCCCGATGCGGAGGACCAACCCCACTATGTATCCCATAAAGGAGCCGTAGGTATTGGTGCCTTGGAGGTAGACGACACAGCACAGCTGCGGGAAAAGGATGACGTAGACCAAGTCACTGCACAGCGCCCACAAGGTGTAGATTGAATCCACCAATAGAGCCATGGCTGTAGCGGCCGCGCCAACTCCAAATATGGCAATACGCATCACCCACACGACTTCTTTCTCAGAGGCCTGGAAAAAAGTTTATAATTTAGTCCAAAATTGAAAAATGAGTCTTTTCTCCACGTAAATAATAATACAATAATAATAATACAAGAATTTATATTGTAAATACGAGCTTGTCGCGTCGCCCGTACAAGACTGGCTTCACATCAGTGCGATATGCACCGCACGCGACAGTATTAACGGACTTTGCATGTAAAACATCGCTTGTAGCTGTTTTTATACAATGAAATTCTCTAATATTTTAAAATTTTTCAGCTGCAAAAAAGACTCTCACGACGCGTGTCTAAATGCAAAAAATCGGTCGTGAAGCCGCAGACTACATCAGTGTAAGTGAAGGCGAATTGCATACATGTTTCAATCTGCATTTTCCATTTTTCTTTTTCAATCATTAAGTATCTATCATAGGTATATTTCGCCATGCTGTCAAGGCATTAGAGCGGCTTTCAATCGAGTGTCAATCAACCAAAACAAAAAAAATCACTATGACCAATCACAACAGACGCAGACAATCCAATCAACCAATCACAACTCGAAGCAAAAATTAATATAAGTAGCCGGCGCCAAGCGCGGGAAAACGCGTGAGACAATCACGATTAGTTTTGGTTTTACTTCTGATTGGTTGAGAAATGGCGCGAGATTTTTTAGCCAATCACAAAGCGTAGCAATGCAAAACCAAAGCAATTGTGAAATTACTCTCGACTCTCGATAGACCAATTCCGATATATTAAAATTCATACTTGGCTCCGAGGCTTAGGGGAATAAAACAAAACAAATTAATTATTCATCCCTGAACCTCGATGTGATTTCATTTGTTTTATTCCCCTAAGCCTCGGAGCCAAGTATGAATTTTAATATATCGGAATTGGTCTATTGAAAACCACTCTATGAACAATTGCACAAACAAAACCAACTTATGAATCGACAAACCCAAACCAACTAACCTTATAATTGCGTTTTGTGTCTCTCACCTTTTGTCTGAAGATAAGTTTGTAAATGTTTCTCGAAAACATTGAGCTGGCGGACAAGATGCTGGAGTCAGCGGAGGACATGACAGCCGCTGACACAGCACCCAGGCCCACAAAGGACACCGCTGTTGGAGTGAGATACTGAAGCACCATGGGAAGGACTAGTGACTTGTCAAATTTCACGGTCGCAGTTTGATTGGTGGCGTTACCGCTGACGTTACCAAATGGCGGCGTAAAGAAGTCAGTCTTCGTCCAGTCTGGTGTAAAAAGAAAATAATAATAATAATAATAATAATAATAATAATAATAATAATATTGGGTGAGACCTCGAACACTTTTCTGAAACATTTGCTTCGAATTATACTCCTAAAAAGACCAATATTCAACACGAATACATGAGCAAAACAAAAATAATGTGATTTAAGTTTATACTTATACATGTTTACCCCAGCCAACAACCACAGAAGCAATATTTTGTAAACTGTAGTTTTGCCCGTTTAGCATTACATCGCGAGAATGATATATAAATACTGTTGATTCTACGGGCGTTCAGCGGCATCAATAAAAGCTTTAAGACTACCCCAACGGAAGATAACTTGCTTAGAACTAAATTATCGATTAATTTAAGCCGCAATCTCCTTTATGTTAGCGTCATTTAGTGTCATACCTGTGGAGGCTGCTATGGCTCCAATGAGCACCGCCGGTATTGCCATCAGTATGCAACCAAACGAGGCCGTTATAGAAAGGCCCTGGGCCTTACGTGCTGTCTTACATGACAACACGCGCTGAAAGTAAACTTGCCATGGAACACCACCAAATATCTGCACGGGAAATAAAACACGTGTCAACACGTCTGCTTTGTATGGAGTATGGATTAGTCTGCGAGCTAGCCTGTTCCAGGCTCCGAGATAGTGGGGAACGCGAGAAGTTAAAAAAAAGGAAAAAAATCGCGGGGGAACTGGGAACGTTCCCAGTTCCCCCGCGATTTTTTCTCCTTTTTTAATTCGCGCGTTCCCCACTATCTTGGAGCCTGGAACAGGCTATCTGCGAGCAAGCTCTCGGACCCGGGGGAGAAAGGTTGGGCTCACCCCCCCCTCCCACTCTGCCAATCCCCGCCCCCCGAGCTTGACAAAATTATGTAAAACATGTTCATGATTTCCAAAAATAATCAGACACTACACTACTGCCGGAAAGAAAAAGAGATTTACCAATAACAGTGCATAGTCGAGCCAGACTCCAAGAAACTTGGTAGACCATTCTCCAACCCACTGCTTGCCGGAATCATCCGTAATACTGCTCACGGCTGAATGTGTCATCGCGAATGGAATACTGATCCACTATCAGAGACCGAAAACGGAGAATTAGAAACACGAACGTATTCATAAACAACAACATAACAACTACACAGGACTGTTATGTAAGTAGCCGACAGCCGGTTGCGGTGAGGATAACCCACGCCAACTCAAAGCTTGAAAATGACTAATGGACAACAACCACGGTAGTTTATGCCCGCCTATTTTACTTGTGCAGCCGGCAACCTCAAAGATTAATGACAGTCCTGCTACAACAACAGCGAAAACTAAGAACATTGCACCCATATCATGCATTTTTCTCCTAGAATGGAATTTTGAGCTGTGGAAAAAAAGTCAAGTGTGATCACCCAACCGAATGCCTCCCGCCCCCCCCCCCCCCCGGGGGGGCACTCTCATATAAAAGGGGCGGGATGCTCGTCGGAAATTTTGAATTAAACCCCTAAAGGAGACCAATCTGGGCGTGACCCAAGCTTTTTTTTTACCCCTAATAGAGACCATTTTAAAACACAGACAAATAAAAAAATACAGTGACTTTTTACGTGCAACCCTAAACGAGACCATGAGGGCTTAATATAATGGTATTTTGCCCAGAATACCCTAAGTGAGACCAAAACCCGAAATTTACATCCCTAAGCGAGACGACGAGCATCCCCGCCCTAACCCTAAATTCTTAAAGAGTGTTACCCTTCAAATAACTATAAAATGTCATATATACACGGCTATATTCTAACAGTTGCTATTTCGGAGGATCACTATTTTTTGAACTTGAACAGTATGAGCAGAGAATATTCAAAGAGATGCGTATGACCACACATTATAATATATAAACCACTGCTCCTATTCTCACCAGTCCAATAAAGATGCAGACAAGTTGGATAACATCGGTGTAAGCCACAGAATAGAGTCCGCCAATCAGCGTGTAGAAAATAGCGATACACGCTGACGCAATGACAGAAGGAACACGATCCAAGTTGATAACGACGCTGACTGTGGCGCCGAGAGCAGCAAGGATTGCTGCAGACCAAAATATCTCACCAAGCAACGCAGGGATGTACAAAAGCCCACCCATGCGCAGACCGTACTTCTCTTGGAAAGGATCCAGCATTGTAAAGTACTCTTTTTTGCGCATGATCTTGGCAAAGGCCAATCCACCTGAGAAACAAAGGAATCGCAAAGGGGAATGAGGCGTTACTCTTTTTACCATGTCCCTTGATAGTCAAATCTTGAGCCATTTACGGTCCGGACACACGGCACAACTTTTTTTGCAAACGTTGCGCGCAACAGTTGCAGAAGTAGAATCAAGTTCTACTTTTGTGATGTTGCGCGCAACAAATTGCATCGTGTGACACCCTCAAAAAAATCTTGTCGCACGCAACGTTGCTTGAAAGTTGCACCGTGTGTCCGGGCCTTTAATATCATCCTAACGGTCAACATGAAACTGTATTAAACCCTGAACGTGGATTTCATTAACTTATGTGTGTACAAGTTAGTTGCTATATACACCAAATTGAAGAAACGTTGTCGGGTGAAAAGCATCAACCATCAACGATGCGACCCACAGGCTTACTGGGAAGTTGGGTAAATTAATCTTCGTCTGTGACAAAATACACATTATATTAACACAGGATGCATAAATCATGCTCTAAAATGTCTCAAACAAGAAAACATCTTGATCATCAAGAAATGGAATATTACTATGCTTACCATTGCTTCCTACCCAGAATCCCATTCGGTCTTATCGTTCATGGTTTATGCTTTTCACGAGTCAACGTTTCTTAGGTGTATACCTATTGAGTTTGTACATGTAATCACACAATGTTACCATTTCAATCTCGCTGCTGAGCAATTATTTTTTGTGATACTGTGTGTTACAATGTAAAAGGTGGTTTTAGATTTGGATAAATGATAGCTGTTTAGTAGTACTTCAGTTTCTTTGCTTTGCTTGTTTCAAGTTTAAAATAACAAGCAAAAATTGTAGAAAACCGCCTCAGATTTTAGAGGAACGGGCGATTCTCAGTTTTTTCCATTCCTGCGTTAATGAGTGAAATTTGTGATCCTCGCAGTGTGTTTTCAACTTAAGCAGTTGAAAAAGCAACCTATTTTGAAAATTTTACGACTCACTGTAGAAATTTGAGCCCCAAAGTACAAACATGCCTACTTACCTATCACGAGGCTCAGTGCGTAACCCCAAGGCGCCTGCGCCCAAATCAAACCCTGGTCACGATCATAGACAACTTCTGCTGTGCCATTGATGTATCCTCCACCAACCCACGTTGCTATGGGAAACAACAACAACAATTTAAGGAGAAAAATCTTCGCAGTTATGCAACTGTTTTAATTCAAGCTCCGATCCACTACTGGGCTTTTGTGATTCCGGTGCAAATATACATTATCACAAAGGACTCTGTCCCGCCAAAATGGCAAAATTTCGCTTGGCTTATTTCCACGTTATAGAGTGATTTTACTTCATCTGTGAAACACTATCTAACAATTAGTGTGTGATAGTCCAAACAAAACAAAAGGAAACAATGGAATTATAGTCTAATAGTGCGTACTATTCTACTAACTATTTCACAGATGAAGTAAAATCACTCTATCGCCAACACCAAATATACAACTTAGTTGGATAAAAGACTCTATAGAGCAAAACAAAAGCAGTTGTTTGGAGCTGATGAATTGCATGATTGCAAGGATTGAAGTGGATTACAGTTCATGAAACTTGATTTATTGGCAGGCGGTTAAAAAATCAAGCTTGCCATTCTTGTGAAATTTTTACTTTTCTAGCCGTTATTTTGTCTGTTTAGTTCATATTTCTTTGCTTCTATCACTTTTAGCGATGGTTTCTTTTAATTTCAAGATGATAAAGTCAGCTTATTAAAAGCACTGAAGCTCCTGCCCATAATCTTGAAAATACGATATTTCAACCGGGACACAAGTAAAAAAAAAACAAGTCGTTTATAAAGTGCGCACTTGAAAACCATGAACTATACAATATAGAGCAAAAGAAAGGAAAAGTACAATTTCCTACGGTTTGAGATCACCGCAACACCGCAAGCTAGGATTTTATTCACCGCAACACCGCATAAAAAAATGAGCAACACCGCAACACCGCAAATCCCCAATGTCCCCCTCATTAAGCCAATGTCTGCTCTCTGGTTTTTACAAAACCAGTACGCATCTGAAATTAGGACGAAAGGTGTAGAACCAATGAACATTTACGCAAAATGTTTTACAATTTTGACATGGCGCATGGCACACGCAAACCTTAATGATTAAATTTTGAAATAGTGTTTTTGCCAGAATTGAAATTCGTAATATCGTAGTGCTAGTCATCTTTACAGTGTATCTGTATACTGTTAATATAAAGTCGCGAATTTTAAGATTGGAATATTACTCCATATACAAGATTGCCTTTATAACTATAACGCTTTTATCGTTTGCCACAAACATTCGCTCAAATTGGTAAGATTTGCAAATAATGAAGTCGACAGGGGACAGTGAAAAAAAGACAACGCGCGCGTGAGAATGCCGAGAAAAATTATCGCGAGGAAAGCGTGTCGTGTCTTTATGATTACAAACGAATAATAATCGAGTACCCTTAATTACCTGTCATTGTAAATGTACCAACAAATATTCCGATACTTCTGCCTGCCAACATGGCTTCTTCTTCACCTTCCTTGCGCCGGCGAGCAGCCCACAAGCCGACAAGAAGAATTAGTAGATAAAACACAACAATCGCCACCACACCAACTATGTTTATGTCCGCCATGTTGAATGATGAATTTTGTCAGTTGGCGCAATGTGAAGAGATTCTGGAAAGCAAATGAAGATCAACATATTATAAGGCTAACAACTGACTGATCTGCTTCAGCTAGTGATTTCAAAATGACGTTTCTTTGACGCATTTGTACCGAAAGAGATGTCCTGAACACAGTACAATCACCAAGTTCTACCTTAATTGTTTCAATTCTAATAAAAGCGACCAACAACTCCCTGGAAATAACAGTGTAACTTTTGACCCGCGAATTAACTGCAAACATTCGGCATTTCTTTTCTCAGTAAGTTCTAGATCTCGGATTATCGACACAGCAACTCGACGGTGCGATTGCTAAATGGTGTTGTGTTACCGCCTTGGGTCAAAGAAAATGAAAATCAAAACCAATACCGTTTCCGTTTTTGAAAGAGCTAGCCGATGTTACGTATGCATACATTAGAAATACCAACCCGGATTTTCACAGTGTTTTACATTGTCAAGACTGTCAATGTATTCTTTGAGCTAATCATAGCCAAGTAACTAAATCCGGATTGTTGAAAGTCATAAAAACATCTTGACTTACAACAATTAAATTTTCTAGAGCTTGCAGAAAATTACATCAAACAATTCAACGCCATAAAAGTTTTAACTGAATCTTATTGCAGAAAAATACAATTGAAATACAGCATTCTTGCTTTCTAAAGTTGGTGAGACATACAGTTGTACACTTGAAGTTCTATTTTAATTAGTTCTTTTGTTTTTGCATCGCAAAAAAGTGTCAGCTAATATTGATTGTTCTGCATTGATTTTAACTCTAAATCACAGGTAAACGCGAAATGAACAAGTTAGTAATTCATAAACTTAGGCAATAAAGCAATGAGCGAAATACGTCAACTTTAATTTAAATGTTTTTTATTCCTTATTTACGGATTGACAATCTTAACTGAAACACGCTTTTAAACAAGAGAATGGAACAACCAGGCCAGTAATCTTCCTGTTTCATACCTCCATGCTACACATGATGCTATAGAAACGAGATATTTTACGGTTTATCGTCCCACGAACTCCCGATCGCCAGGAAAATCATAAGCACTTTGCAACCTTTGTTTTTTCCCTTTTTGAGTGGTCAAACGCAATCGTTCAGTAGCAGTTATTGGTTTTCGAGTTGGGTGACGTTTCAGCGAGAGCGACAAATATGTTTTCATAATGACGAGAATGTGCTGTTTCATCCGACGATTTTTAGCCCCTAGTTGATGCATCTGAGTCTGAAAGAAAGCACCTGGAAAGTTAGACTTTCGCTCATATTCGTCGCTCTAAACATAGTTAATAAAGTGCAATGGTTATGACAACACAATAGATTTTGAACTTTCGTTCGAGCAACTGACCAATAGAAATGGTGCTATAAGTTATTCAGTCATAGCGTGTGATCAAAAAACAAAAGATATGCACGGTGATCAACTACGGTTCAACAAAAATTCTTTTAATTCTTAATAAGGCACAATGTACTTACAATGACGTTTGTGATTGTCCGTCCAAGTAATTGTTAATAATTTGTTTTAGATGTATGCAGTGCAGTAATTACACTAGCGCTAAAATGCAAGCGTGTGCAAAAGACTCTGAACAATTATGATAAACTATCAAATGTAGAAATTTTAAAACACAACGACAGAAAATAAGCGATCCCGAAAACTGGAACAAACAGAAAATAAGCGATCCGGAAAATAGAAACGAAATACGACATGTTGTAAAGTAAAGCAAATAAATAAGATGAGGTCAGAAAATAAATAAAAAAGCGGATAGCTTTCTGAAAAGAAACCGCACGCAACTTTCTAAAAGCCCATACGATAAAACAAACAGAACACAAGCTGTCATGTCAAACAAGCATTGTATAGAACAAATCAACCGGAACTGATGTGATGTTCATTTCAACCCATTTTTCTTACATGCAAATTTTCGGTTAATTTGCTTTGAAAAAGAAAATTCGTCAAGATATTGAATAACGAACCCAGCTATAAATGTTGTTTAAGTTTCAAAGTCCAAAATTGTTACATGTAATTAAATTTCTATTCGGCAAGTAATTAACGACACAGTTCTTCAAAACTAATTTGCCTAAAGTTGCATATTTTTCCCTAGCATTTGTAACGTTGACAAATCTTAACAAATTCTTTTCTCATCAGCTAGTGTCATCAGTCTCTTGCAGTGCGCTCGACACAATGGCCATGGTTCCAGTCTACTCTGATTTAAGATATCGGGGTATAATAGCGTGTATTACCTTCTTTAGACAAATACAGAAAGTACAGAAAGTACTAAATTCTCATATACAAAACGGATCAATAGTTAGTATAAATCATGGTAAATTTTATTGGCACTAGTAAATACTCGTTCCAGTCACCATCGTATGCGTACCTAACGCACCGTTAGCGTGTCAAAATACCTGTGTCTACTTCTGGACAACATCAACCAATATTATCGGTGACATAAGTACATATATTTCGCTAGCGATCGAATCGTTGAGATTTCTGAGGGTTACAGAAAGAAAGCAACCCACGAACAACTAGCAAGACTTTCATAAAATGCACAAAGTACTCTCTCTCTCTAATAGTTAAATTCGCGAGCTTCTAAGTTGGTATTGAACTCGGCAATTCTAAAAACGAAGTCCGATTTGCAAGGGTAAAGAGAACAAAAGGTCATGTTTACAAACCGTTTTGAACATGTTCCGAATAAAACCTATTTTAAGACAAAGAATATTGGCTCAGTTACCTTCTATTTTAGCAGCTTGCTAATTCTCTCCTAGATCTTCTGTTTGTAGAAAAACTAAAGCGTTCAACTGGTAGGATTTACAACGAACCGGACCGTAAACATGTTCCAGTGACACGCTCTAATGTAATCCTCCCCCCCTTCCCATACACTTAATGGGCGAGTGGGGTCTGGGGATGAGCTAGTAAAGAAGAACTGTCATGGCGACCTCAAGAAACTAGAATCGATGTAAACAATAATCTGTGTTTGAAAGCACACAATTGAATCTGGCAGATATTGTAAACAGATTTACATCCAAGTGGAGCTAAACTTCCAAAGTATCCAACTATGTCGACGCATCTAATTCGTACTTGACCTAACGGACAAAATTTCCGCCCTGAGTACATGAGCGGTCAAGGCCAGCAGCAATTTTCGCATGAGCAAGAAGAGGACATCGTCGGAAGTTCAAGCACGCATTCAGCAACGCTACGAGGATACGGCACTGCTGATTTACCGCCATCAACACGACAACAAGCAAAACAACTCATCCCGGAATGAAGGCTTACCACAGGCACGACAGGCGTTTGAGAACATTGATCAACTTCAAGATTTGCGTGGCCGACCTGCTCCCACGCAAGGACATACCCAATCACAGATTTGTGTTATCATCTAGCAGGTAACACAGACATTGTTGTAGCTGGAGGAAATTTCCAAACACTGAACGAACAGCAAAAGAATAAAAACATATTGTATGCGTGGACAATGGGAGAGGAAAGTATGTCGCAGTTCTGTCAGTCACATACAAACCGAGAAACGTGAAGTGCAATTTTTGTTCTTTTTCGGAACACTTCAAACCGTCTCAGAGCATATCAGCAAATTGTGGTTAGCCTATTTCCCACTCAGTTCACCTCTCTAAAGCATAGTTGTGTGATAATTTCTGCAGTATTTTCCAATTATGTCGCCGTTCCACACACGACTCGTGTTAAACTTTTTCAAGGTCATGGGTTGTCCCAAGATTTGAACATTATGGCGTATGGTTTCGCTTCGTCTTACATTCAAAGTGAAGGAACTTGGAGACTACAATTATTTATACTTCTCTTGTCAAACAAGTTTAGTGACGAAGTCACAAGAAAGAGGAACTAAAAAATGCATACAGTATCTATTAATTAAAAATTACTTGGAATTATTAACTTATGATATTAGTTAAAAGTGTAAAAAGAAATGTATATGCTATGATTGTCAGATTGATTTTATTGCACAGTTAACTCTCTCTGAGGCGGACATCCTTGGGACAAAGCTCTTGCTAATCATCTCGACACATCCTGACACTAGAAATCCGTCATATCAGAACTGGAACTTACAAGATTGTTATCATTATCTGAGTACCTGGAACATGCTAACTAATGTAGTCCATAGGTGATTCAAGCAGAGATTGAAAGATGTGGAATGTCCAGGCAATATCAATATAAATTATTCCCTGTACCATATGGAAGTGATTCCATACTTGTTCAGTTTACAAAGACAATGACAGTGCCAGTTCTTGTAATCAGATCAGTTTTAGATTTCCAAATTCCATTATGATCTAGAATTTGAGGGCCACAGGTTTGTCAGTCGCAAGACTGAAGTGTCACCCTCGTCAAATAAAGTCTATTGAAGGGGTGCGCGGAATAAGGCCTTAAGTGACTCGATGTAACGTCAAATTCTCCGTGTTTCACAAGAGAATACAAGGCAATTTGGAATGAGAATCTAGAAGTTTATCAGAAGTCACTTAGGGCTTTTTTCCAGGCACCCCTTCAATTGTATTTAGATTAATGTTGCGGTTGGTCAACTGCATTCAGCCTACAATCAACTGATTGTGCACACCTTGAGAGGCATTTTTTAGGAGTGCTTTAAAGAGATGAAAGTTACAGGCAAACAAGTCAAATTTGACCTGGCTCAGCCAACCAGGTCTGCCTTGGAGAGGTGTCCGCCTTACAGGGGTGTTTGCTTTGACAGTTGACTGTACTGCAATAATGTACACACCCTGTGTTCACCCGGGGGGGGGGGGGGGAGGTACTAAACAAAGTTTTGTATGGGGATGCTCCGCCCCGAGGTCCAAATCCTTACCCTTTCATATACCGATTTTGACAGAAAAGGTACCTCTTTCATATACCTATCATTGAAAATGGTACCCCTTTCATATACCTTTCAATGAAAATGGTACCCCTTTCAGAGCCTTTACGTGCCATATTTTGAAAGGCCATTTTTATAATACTTAAATGGCAGTTTTGCCTACCTTTTTTATGCTTCAACACCATGGTTTCACTTCCCTTTCCTATTCTTCGTGAAATCCCTACCCTTTCATATACTTCAACTTGTGAAATCCCGACCCTTTCATATACCTCTAGCCTCAAAAAGGTACCCCTTTCGGGCGGAGCATCCCCGTATAGCCCATTATAGGGAGTACCCCCCCCCCCCCCCCCCCTCCGGTGTTCACATGCATGTTTTGTTGACTTACAGTGCACATCATGCTATGTTAACAGTACAAACATGCACAAATCATGCAGCCTGTTAACAAGTAGTTTGTATGATAGGTGCAAGAAAGGTGAGGGAAAGAGGGGACTTTAGGCATGCACAAAGCATATGGAGAGAGCATGGAGCACACACCTCACATACTTCCAAAATCTTCTCTTCCCCTCTCTAGCATCTGCCATGCAGCCTAGTTGTTAATAACTGGCTCCTTATTTGAGGCATGTGGCTAAAGAAATTTAGCAAGCTAAGTGAGCCGTCAATCAGTTGTCCCCTTTTCGTCTTTTCCTCCCTCAGCAACTCTCCAGTCTGCTTTTACCCCACATCCGAAGAGCCTGTTCACAGTTTACAAATCATGGGACATTTTCTAAAGGAAATAGTAATCTTGATCATAGAACATTGATAAGTACATGAAATAGAGCAGTTTTCAATTGAGTGTTGTAAAACCAAAACCAAAGTAAACACTCAGGACAATCACAACAGACGCAGACAATCAAATGAACCAATCACAACAGACGCAGACAATCAAATGAACCAATCACAACAGACGCAGACAATCAAATGAACCAATCACAACAGACGCAGACAATCCAATGAACCAATCACAACAGACGCAGACAATCAAATGAACCAATCACAACAGACGCAGACAATCAAATGAACCAATCACAACAGACGCAGACAATCCAATGAACCAATCACAACAGACACAGACAGTCAAATGAACCAATCACAACAGACGCGGACAGTCAAATGAACCAATCACAACAGGCGCAGACAATCCAATGAACCAATCACAACAGACGCAGACAGTCAAATGAACCAATCACAACAGACGCAGATAATCAAATGAACCAATCACAACAGACGCAGACAATCAAATGAACCAATCACAACAGACACAGATAATCAAATGAACCAATCACAACAGACGCAGACAATCAAATGAACCAATCACAACAGACGCAGACAATCAAATGAACCAATCACAACAGACGCGGACAATCAAATGAACCAATCACAACAGATGCAGACAACAAATGAACCAATCACAACAGATGCGGACAATCAAATGAACCAATCAAAACTCATAGCGAATACATGTAGCTGGGGCCAAGCGCGGGAAAATGCGTGCAAGTAAGTCACAATTGGTTTTGCTTCTAATTGGTTGAGAAAATGGCGCAAAATTCTTTAGCCAATCACAAAGTGTAGCAATGCAAAACCAAAGCAATCAGAAAATTACTTTCGACACTCAACTGAAAAGTGCTCTATACCGGTATTAAGCACTTGGGAATTTTTCTAAACACTCAAGAAGTGCGAGAAGCACTCACTTGCAGTTCTTGCATCTCCAAGTGCTTTCTCCAAGTGTTTTTATGAGTCCTATGTGCTTAGAATTCAACAATACAAGTTGTCATGTTTACTCTTCCCTCAGTAAAACATGCTAGAAATAATATTTCTTGTTAGTTTTATTGTTCATTCCAACCCAACATTTTTTTAATGATCATAACAGAACAAGACAATCGCATTTAAAATAAGGTACATGTAGCTGATTGATAAACATTAATTTAGTGATATAAAATTTGATGTAAATATTTCAACATGCCCACATCAATTTCTCCAGAAGTCATTAATCTTCATGGAAACCGGTTATGTACTATTTACAATCCATGGAAAATAGGATTTTTTTTAAACACCTCTATCTTACATTGGGCAATTAAGTAACAAACCATCTATATTTTCAGACTATTTATTTTACAAACATGCAACAAAACGGTCATTATTTGGCTTAAACTAATGTAACTGGCTTTTACAGAAGTGGACATAAAATTAATAAAATATAAAATATAACTGACAGGATTATTAGAATCTTGGATTTGTCAGCCAAACTGGTGAAATTGTTATACCAGCTACGTGTAATTCTAGGACTTTAACTAGCATTAATATTCTCTGAAGTGCTATAAATTACCTAACAAAATGTAAGAGAGTTCTTAACGTTTCTACAAGCAGATAACAGCCATTCTGTAGAATAACCATGGATTAACTTTAAAATGTATCTATAAGATCTTGACAATTTGTTGCAAGCAATTCTTTTGCATAAACATACAGTTTTAAATTGTGGCCAGTTTATGATCCATAGGTAAATGAACAAATAAACAAATAATTTAAATAAATGTTGTTAGAGCTCCTCGCCCTTTCAGCCCTCATTGCAGAGTATGCCCAACATAGAAGTTCCTCCTCCCACCGGCATACCAGAATGTGTAGTTCCAGAAAAAATCCATACCCACCCCATGGAAGGTCAGCAGAAATTACTAGGGGGGGGGGAGGGGGGGGGGGTTCTTAAAAGCCAACATTTTAGAAGCAAAGTATGAAGCTAAACTGGAATTTCCTTTGGGGGGGGGGGGGGGAAGGGGACGGGGTTCTAAACAAAACAACTTTCTGTGGGGGGTAGTATGGATATTGTCTGGAAATGCACAATATATAATAAATTATCATAATGGAATTTTATAAATTAACTCTTTAACTCCCAAGAGTGCCAAAAATCAAATTAAAGAAAAATCTCATTAATTCTATTTTGTAAAAATACTGAAAAACAAATGGTACTACAGTCAAGCCTGTATTAAGCGGAGACACCCTCGGGACCCTCGTTAGTGTCCGCTTAATACAGTGTGTCCGCTTGATACAGGTTCTGATACATTGCTCAATAATAGTTAATATTGACCCTCTTATAACGCCACGTTTATTATACCCACACGTACTGATTTCATTACACTTTAATTCATAAACCTAGGTCACAACTGTCTGTATCGAGATGAATCAGTACTTTTTACTTGAAATCACGCTTTTAGAAGTAGACAGTAATCCCGCATTTTAATAAAAATGCATTCTAAAAACACTTGAAATGTCCGCTTAATACAGGTTTTATGTAACAAAATGGCCTAACTTTGGTGTCCACGTCCACTTAATAGAGGGGTCCATTAAAAACAAGTTCGATTTACAAGTAAATATAGGAAGAAAATTTCAGGACCCAAACTGGTGTTCATTTAATAGAGAGTGTCCGCTTAATATGGGGTCTGCTTAAGACAGGTTTGACTGTATGCAAAAGTACTGGCAAAGAGGTTTCATTTAAATGGTCACAACATAGGATTTTGTAAACAGACTCAAAAGTTAGAACTGTTTCTCCATAATTGACTCTGGGATTAAAAAGGTTTAAGACACATCCTTCACATCACATCAAATTTTCCTACAATGTTGAACAGTTTGATGAGTCAGTGAAAAGAAAATCTGTTTTTCAAGATTCTCCCCAGTGCAGGGGAAACCATAATAAACTACGTTGTAGTCTTCAATGCCTTTGTCTTTGTTAGCTAGCTAAAAAGTTAAATTATAGGTCATTTTTATAGATTTTGTTTGCAGGGCTCGAAAAAAGTCCCGTCCAGGACAAGTAGATTTTTGTTTCAGGCAAGCAACTTTCCACTCACTTGCCCAATGGGCAAGGATACAGACAATCCTTCTGTGAACTAAGCTTATTTAAGTAATAATTTAACAATAAAAACTTGTCTGGGCAAGTAAAACTTAAGACTTGCTTACCCTTTGGGCAAGCTTTAATATTTTTTTTTTGAGCCTTGGTTTGGAATGTCCCCAGATTTTTTTCTGGCTCAAGGAAAATCCATAGCAAGTAAAACAGGGCCCGGTTGTTCGAAAACCGGTTAACTCTAACCCATGATTAAAAAGTAACAGAGGATTTAATTTCTATTGTTAGAAGTGTTTTCAAAAGCTAGTTATAAGTTACATGCAAAGACAAGTCAGAGACGAAACTAAAGGGCAAAAATACTTTGGAAAAATCTTCATTGATTAATTATTTAACTGGAATCAAAATTGTGCTAACGCTGGGTTAGCTTAACCGCGCTTTGAACAACCCGGCCCAGATCTAAAAAACCAACATAGCCCCTTTATATGCCCAGCAAGCTTTTAGCCAGCAGGGTGCATGTCCAGACATTCTTAGGACGCCCACTTTTTGAAAAAATTCATGAAAATTGCACCTAATCTTTTAAAAATGTTTCATGGGAAATATCTTCAGGACGCCCACTTTTCAATTTCTGGCTAAAAGCCTGGTGCCCTGACACTCAATTTAAATGCCCAATGAGCAAGTGATGGATAAGGGAAAAAGAATAAAATAAAAATGTGTTCCCAAATGACAACATATTAGTGTGGATAGAAATCTTTTGGATGCAGTTTTGATGCAAAAATGTCATTTTCAAAGAAGATGGTAAGTGTGGACGGGTTTCTGTGATACAGTCGGGAGGTTTAATAACCTTAACTTTCTTTTTAATGTCAAAAATGCTCCATTAACTTGAGATAACCGTATAAAATATGTCTGTAATGTCATAAGGCTTCATCAAGGCATTGCATTCCAACAAACACAACTGAAACAAAATGGCTTGTTTTAGTTCTGACTATTACAGAGCCTACACTTTCTCCGCAATAAAATTAGCCTTGCAGTACGAGATGCAGTTTATAATAAACTATTTATGTACATAATGGAATGTATCAGTTTTGACTCAGTTGAGCAAAGAACCGCATTGTACTTAGATCATGGGGGAGGTCAGGCCAGTCTCAAATATAGACAAAGGTGGTGGAACTGGGGATCTGACAAAATTCCCTTGGCCTTGTGCAAGGTGCAGGTAAAATCTGATTTGGAGCTTTTTGAGCTATTAATTTTTATGCACAATTAATTACTTTGCCATTTGTGTGATGATCTTGGAATTTCATACTTGGAAAAATCCCCCTATATACTTGTCCTCATACACTGTTCGCAGAATTACACCTGGGCTTACATACATTAGCAGTGGCAGTTAAACCTGCAAAATATGAAATAGTGTTTTTAGTTTATTTGTTTTGCACCTTTGGTCAATTTATCTAAACAAAATGGCTTTATGTTCAAGATAGTAAGGTAAAGGTAAAGTCGCACTCGGGCCACGATGGCCCACACGGCCGAAGCTTAACCCAGTTTCCGTAGCATGAAGCAACTAGGAATATTGCTACTCCCCCTGGATGGGATGCTAGTCCATCACAGGGTTACCCCCAGCATTTTGTCGCCGGTACACATTTATACACCTGGGTGGAGAGAGACAGTGTGGGGTAAAGTTTCTTGTCTAAGGAAACAACACGACGGCAGAGACCAGGCTCGAACCACCGATCTTCAGGTTGAAAGTCCGATGCGCTAACCACTAGGCCACCGTGCCGCCCACATTAAAGATAGTAAGAGGTTCGAAATAGCTCCTGATTGAGATTACATGAATGTACATGTACTAAATCTATTATTACAGTGAATAAGGCCCTAATAAATTGGATACAGTGTCCCTTTCTTACCCACTAGCCTTTGAGCTCTTTATGTATCATCTCCTGCCGCAGCCCTTCAATCTTCATTTCCACTTCCTGCAGTTCATCAACAGTACCACCAGTGGAACATGTGGAGTGACCACCATTCATCAAACCCTGAAGAATGCGCTTCCTGAAAAAATGACACAGACTCACACTAAGTAACGTAAGGAAGGTCCTTCTCACTGACTGACCACTGATTGTGACTGATTATTATGTACTGCTCTTTGTTTTTCAAAGTGCTTCTCACATAAATAAGAATAAATATTGTTGATAATTCTTAAGGCTGTTTATAGACCTTCTAAACTGCATGGCCTGTAGAAGCAGCTGAAGTTCTTCTACTCCCAGTTCAGTTTCAGAGAGTTGATCTTCTGAGCTACTTCCTGTCTCTGATCCCTGTTGCTCCTCGTTCTGCAAAATATAGATACGCTGGTAAATAAGGCAAGAAACCTTAAATTTATTGCTGACTGAAGAACAGGAAGCTAAGGGAAGGAAACACTAAAAGAAAATCCACTGACCATCCTGGCTATGGCCAGACACAGAAGAAAGTGGAAGGGTTTCATGTGTGGCCTATGCTCCGACATGGAGTGAATGGGCCTAATTAATGACCGCAAAGATTCGATTTAGCACCCCGGCGCTTATGAACTTTTGGTAGCTTGTGGAGAGTGCTTATTGGAGAGGGATGCTAATTAAGGAGGGAGTGCTTAATTTTTTCTTTTTTGACAAAAATTTTAAGTGTGAAAAAGCACTTTAACAAACAATAACAGAAAATGTACACTTTGCATAGTCAGAACAACAGTTGGCATACATGAAGTCAGAACAACAATATCAATGGTTCGCATATATTTTAGGCAGAATATAATTTGCTATTGTACCTCAATGTCTTCAATGTCACTTTTTTTGATAACAATTTAATAGCTTTTTAGCGCGAGGGGGAGGGCTTATTAGAAAAGGGGCGCTTATTAACAAAAAAAAAAACTCAAAGGGGGGCACTTATTAGAAATGGGGTGAATACTACTCCATAAAAACTAAAATCTTACTTTAAGATGTTTTGTCTGAGACACGATGAAACATTTTAAATAACAGAAGCATGAAAGTGACACATTCAAAATTGACTTGTCAAAAGTCAACATTCCGATACTGTTCTGGTTAGTTCTTGCTAAAAATTGCTTATTTATTAATTTTGAACATTAAAATATAATTTTCAGTTACCTTCAAAAACCAGTAATTTTCTCCTTCCCTCTTGAAACAATCAATCTCATTCAACAAATGAGATACTAATATTTCTGAAGGATGATCAAAAGTTCTTAAAATTTCTGGAAGTCTGAAACAAGATAAAAAAGGACAATTAGTTTAGGGAGGGTAGCACCAAGCTAACTCTTGGTTAATTAGGGGAAAAGGTAAGTCTTCACAAGCCTAATGGCTCACAACTGCCAGAGCTTAACCCGGTTTCTGTAGCATGAAGTGACTGAGAATATTACTACTCCCCCCTGGATGGGATGCTAGTCCATCGCAAGGTTACCCCCCAGCATTATGTCGCTGGTACCCAATTATACACCTGGGTGGAGAGAGACAACATGGGCAAAGTTTCTTGTCTAAGGAAACAACACGACGGCAGAGACCAGGCTTGAACCACTGACCTTCAGGTTGAAAGTCCGACGAGCTAACAACTTACTAAAGGTAGCTTTCTGCATGTCAAATGTCCCAGTTTTAAGAAGAAAAAATAGCTAATTAAAAATGTATACATATATATAAAAAAGTGTTCATTGTCTACAAAGATCGCAATTATCACAGTTGTTATCTATCAAGCTACTGATTCTGTTTTTTGTATTTTTGTCTTGAAAGTGTCAAGACTGGGTGAGTTTCTGGTGTCCTTTCTCAACTTTGACCATAATACAGGTCCGAAGTAATGCAAAGAGCACTTACCATAGTTAACAGTATTTACTATAGGTATATCGAAGGCCCTATTTCCCCCAGAGGGAAAAGGACATGATGATGATGATGATGATGATATCGAAGTCACTGTTTCGAGTGAATAACACAATGATTTGAGGCTAAACATTTCTGCTACACCACCAGATGCAAGTTGATTCTTCACTTTATACATGTGTATGGCAATACCCTGCAATCTCCTATTTTGCAGTGATGGCAGCCTGGCTCGCTCAAGGAGTGTTTTATAAGGATTTCGTAAGGATTAGTAATTTCTCACATGTATATATACTTTGTTAACATTACACCCCATATAGAGCAGTTTTCAATTGAGTGTTGAAAGTAATTACACGATTGCTTTGGTTTTGCATTGCTACGCTTTGTGATTGGCTAAAAAATCTCGCGCCACTTTCTCAACCAATCAGAAGTAAAACCAAAACCAATTGTGACTTGCTCTCACGCGTTTTCCCGCGCTTGGCGCCGCTGACATGTAATTGCTTCGAGCTCTGATTGGCTCATTGGATTGTTTACGACTGCTGTGATTGGTCAGGGTAATGACTTTGGTTTTGGTTTTACGACACTCAACTGAAAACTGCTCTAAAAATATATTTTAATTTAGTATTAATAATTTATTAAAAACCCAATACTAACATCTAGCATTAGCAGCCTTTTATGCAAATAGAAATCAAAATTGTAGATAGAATACCACTTGCCAATATAGTGAGTGCTACATCATACTAACCCTTCTAATTCATAAAGTGTGACAAAACTCCTGGGTTCATCTTCATCTGTTACACCAGGCACTTTACATCTGAAAAAAAAAAACAGTACATATTCACATATTTTAGCGAATCAGACACACATAAGGTACATGTACATAAAAGGCAGGTAGATAAAACAAGAAACAAACAACAAGTCAGAGTTCCTGCGCGTAAAAAGTCTCACAAGTTCTCATTTGGCCACAAACTCTCATATGCTCTTGGCAACTCTCATACACTCTTGAAGAGTTTCACTCTGCTTAAATTTTCATTGGTGTCTATGGGAATTCGGAACTCTCACTGTCATTTGGTCTCAACTCTCAGCACTCTCAATGACTCTCATGCACTCTCCAAGATTGAGTTTCAACTCTTGTCAACTCTCACTCCCATTTGGCCCGGGCTTAATAGGGTTAACTCTGACCTGATAAGAACTTCAAACAATTCTTTATTTTCAGAAAAGGACACAACCTCCTTGGCTACAGTTTTTTTCTTCTGGCGAAGCTGAAATGAAACAAGGCAGTAATATATTACTGAATGTACACACAACTCAAAACCATCAGGGAAACAAAAGTATACAAGTTAATTAATCTTTGAGTTATCAGGGTTAGTAGCTCTGCAGTGGATGCCTCCCCTCACCCCCCCCCCCCCCCCCCCCTAAAATAAATAAATAAATAAATAAATACAGACTGTCTTCCAGTCTAGATCTTTAACCTTCTATCACATAGCTATCAGTCAAAGCTATGCCAGCTAATTAATTTGCAACATGACCTTCAAGAAGAGATGCCCATCTGCATGGTATCTTTGTTAGCAGAGATTCAAACATACCATGGATCTCAGTAAGTCACTATCCCAGAACAGAGTAGAGATTCAAACATACCATGGATCTCAGTAAGTCACTATCCCAGAAGAGAGTAGAGATTCAAACATACCATGGATCTCAGTAAGTCACTATCCCAGAAGAGAGTAGAGATTCAAACATACCATGGATCTCAGTAAGTCACTATCCCAGAACAGAGTACAGATTCAAACATACCATGGATCTCAGTAAGTCACTATCCCAGAACAGAGTAGAGATTCAAACATACCATGGATCTCAGTAAGTCACTATCCCAGAACAGAGTAGAGATTTCAGCACTGATCAGGTACGGTTTCTTCTCAAAATTGATGACATGGAAGGAATAATCATTTGCTAACTTTATCCTACAAGAACAAGGAAAAAGGATCTTAATGATAAAAATCCCATTAATTTTGTAACTTATAATACACACAAAACAAAATGCATAAGAGTGACCGTAACAAAAAATAATAATGTTATGAAAGAAACAGCACTAAAAGTACAAAGGCACTTTAAAATGATTAAAAAATAGCTGACCTTTTAATGACACCTTCCTGCAGGCTCAGTGTATCCACCTCTAGCTCTTGATTAATTTGTTCCATGAAATCCAGGTCATCATTACATTCAGCTGAAGACAACAAACTATATGTTAAACACATGACACCAAAAGGTTCACCCTCGGACATACAAGGGGAAGGGGGTGGCATCCACTCCAAGTTCCGCCATAAGGTTTTTCTCTCTTTTTCCTTTCTTTTTTTGTGGTCAAAATAATGACTGGATCATGTTAATGTAAATTGGTAATAATTCCAACTAGATCAGAAAATTTTTCATTTTGAAGAGAAATTAATAATGTTAGTCCAAGGTGTCCGAAAGCTTAGCCAGGGTGTCTCATGTCAAGATTTGTTTCTTTCAAAAAGTGGATTTTTACCTAATTGGTTCTGTTTCAAGTATTTTTTTAATTCTTTATTTAGCAAACAAAACAATAAAGCACGCTACACACAAAGATTTCTAAATTTCACCGCACATGATAATTTACAACTCAATGATGCATGACGAATAGTGGGCGGATCACAACTCATGAAGCCGCGGCTGCACGAAGCTCTAGTTCTTATATCATGTTCATGAAATCTTCTCTTTAAAACTGTAGTTGACTTTGAAATGTGTTGTTTTAAAATGTTTACTATTTCTTTTTGGTAAAATTGTTTGGTCGAAATATATAAAACAATGTTTAATAACGGCTTTTCTTTGATTGACGTCCACCAAACTCAACTTTGACCTTCGGGAATGAAGAGCGATGGGTCACATGTTAATAGTGTCCACTGTAAAATAGAATTCTTTTAAAATTGAATTCTCTTTCAAGTGTTTGACCATGACTTGGTTATTATTTTGGAAGGATAGTGTTTGTTAAGCCCCAAACACAATTTAGCTAAAATTGAAATAACATCACTTATGACTTTCTTGGCTGAAGCCTTTCATCTGAACATGCACTGCAAGTTAAAAAGTTTGACAAACTTACTTTGATTGGGCTGTGAGTTGATGAGTTGATTGGTGTACTGAGCTGTCTGATTTAACCAGCTGACAGAGTAAAAAAAAAAAAACAGAGAAAAAAAGAAGAGTTAATCAGTGCAAAACACAAAATGACTGATTGTTTCTATTGTGCATGAATGCATGAAAACAATGTAGATTCAAGAAATGTACCCTGTAATATTTGGAGGATATGCCGTTGTCATTGACAGTGGGAAGTCTAAAAATAAAAACAACATAATTATGGTTACTAAACCTCACATAATTTGGCTTGTTCCAGACAAACCGTAACAATTATTTAATACAATTACTAATGCTCTCATATACACCACTCTGATTCTCAAACATTAAAATGTATAATTCAATTCAAATGCAAGGTGTTTTTAAGGTACAGCATTTTTTATTTTGAGGAGTTAATTGACACTCATCTAAGATGAACACTATATATCCACCATTTAGTCATTTGTGTCAGTGGTGTGCTATACTTCAGTGTGCAACATTTGCAGATGCAAATTGCAGAAACGATACTAGAACTGCATTCACTGTACTTGACAAATGATGGCCTCTTGTTAAGTGCATGTTTGTTCAACTTAGTTTTTTAGGTTTCATTTGGATTCAGTCTGCAGTTTTTAATTTGCAATCTGCAGTCTGATTATACTGAAAAGGAGGCAAACCTTTGGTGGCAGAATAATAAATTATTATTACAATATTCTCAAATGAATGTTACTTATAGCCCAAGCATGATTTTCTGGGTTGACTTATGTTTTAACAACCCGAGTGGAAGTCATCTTCTGAGATCAAGTGGATAGAAGTGGGAATTATGTCTGGTTGTCAAATATGGCAGCTGATGCTCAACTGAGTTACAACATTATAAAAGATCCCTTGAAAATGCTAACCTGGTAGAAGTGTCTGGTTGGTGTGTTGAGTGCACAATGCATAACCAGCTTGCTGGTTTAGATACATTTGCTGCTCTGGAGTGAGTTGAGAGAGGCCTGGTGCTGCCTTGTACTGTTGCTGCGATTCAGCTCTTCTGTCATGATCCTGAAAGTATCCAAACAAACAAAAATTTCTCATGTTTCCAACTCTCGAGCTGCCACTTTCAATATGGTTAAGGGTGTTTCAACTAAGTTGTCTGAATTTCCGTGGGTCTGAGGTCAACCACACCCTATGGTAAGGTACAAAATATTTGCAGTATGTATCTTGGTCAGCTATTTCTCTTCCTAAAAAAAAGATTGAAATAAAACATGTTCCCATTCTCTCCCCATAATGTTCTGGATGGCTGGTTGGTGATCAAACCTACCAATTCCAATACATGAATTAGAAATGTTCACATTTTTAAAGTTCTTAAACCACATAATTATTAAGAACTAAGAAATCAGCTAATTCAGCCAGCAGGCCAACTGTTCTTTGAAACTGTTTTACTCCAATCCTCTTATCATGATTTGTCATATCACATACTTTCTGAGTAAATAGTTAACATGGCACTTTTATTTGCAAATCTGGTTGTCCAGGCAATCAACTTTAAACCCCAAATCTGGTGGACAGTCACATGCTGCTGTAACCTGTGATGTCACAGTCATCTCTCTCCAAGATTGACAATACCAGGTATAGCATAAACGACCTGGCAGATGTCTGTCTTAACATGTAGTAGAGTTTTATTACATGCTAGCATTATGTGAGCGTGACCTACAGTCACGCTTATTAGGCCTGGTAGTATTGTTATGCTATAAGCCCCCCTCTAGGAATTAGAAGAGCACATGTTTTGTAGTAGGAAAACTTGTGAAGCTGTTTTGTGAATAAACGCCTGGAATGTGAACTTGATCTTGTTTTTGTACCATGCTTTTGGTTGGCATCAGTGGCATGCACTGATGGATGCAGTTCTAAATTACAAACCAAGGTTCAGAGGTTGGGTGCAGGACAAATACTGCATGCAAGTAGTTTTCTTAATAATGAGTGTGTCACATTGTGCTTATAATTTTGCAGTAACTTGTGATATATCTTGCCTTATTTGTCCAGTTATTTTACATGGTTGGTATTATACTTAAGTTAGGGAAATAACTCTGCTACAGGTATCTACGGCCGTTTGTTAGCTTTGCCACATTCATTGCTAGTCTATGTACAAGCAACATTGGCAGTTGGCATTACTTTTATTTTCTGCAATCCAAAAGATGAAATGTCGAATTTAGAAACAACTATTAAATCAATATGCAAATGCAAATGCACATGCTGCAAGATCACACACAGTGATCATGCTTGAGTAAAATAGGGGACTGAAGGGCAATCGAGATCAATTTTAGTGTCCACCTTTAAAGAGGTGTAAGGAGGTGTCTGTCTGTTAAGACAGGGCCAAACCTGTTTGTAATTGACTGAAATTAAAAATTAGTGTACCTGCCCAGCGGGAGATGATGCCTCAGGAGAATTTATCTCAGGACATATGGCATAATCTTCTAATACAAGCTCGTCGTTGATGTGTATGTCCTCCTTAGCATTAGTGTCACAGAGACAAAGCGACAATGTACCTTCCTGGTGAACCAAAGAACAAATATCAGGTTTTATAAAATTTTCAAAGACATGTGTGCACTATTATCCCAGGGAATTATGAAAAATGGGATAGACAAGATAGATTTAAAAAATGAAAATCAGTTAACTAGTTCATAAAAACTATTTCTGGAAAAAACATAAGCACAAAGAAACACAGTAAAATATTTATACAGAAAAACAACAGTCACTTCACCATTTCGATTGCAGACAATGTGTAGTTCCAGAAAAAAATCCATACCCACCCCATGGAAGGTCATTGGAAATTCCTAGGGGGAGGAGGGTCTTAAAAGCCAACATTTTAGAAGCAAAGTATGAAGCTAAACTGGAATTTCCTGAGGGGACGGGGGGTGCTAAACAAAAAACCTTCTGTGGGGGGAGTATGGATATTTTCTGGAGCTGCACAATGTCCCACGACTCGATCAATATAATCGTTTTCGGCTAAAGTTCTAAATTCCACTTTTAAAGCAAACAAATATTCTTTAGGTCTTTTTCTTCCTATTTTGAAGTTTGGCAACCTGTGTTTTAATTCTGGTAATGGGACATTGACATCGGTGGTGGGAGCGTATGTTTTTATAAACAAGGTTGAATATAATTTTTTTTTAATTGACCAACTTCAAACATAAAGAAAAAACAGTACATCGCTTTTACAATGTCCAGTTTCGCAAAACAAATCAGCCACGCCATGATCCGAACCTGGGCTTTAATGACTGAAAAAACAACAATTACCCGTTTGACCTATCAAGGAGTAGCTGTTCTTCATGGTTAAATTTTATTAACAAGGATAAGCATTAAACACGTGTCTCTGTTGAAAAAAAAATCCATTTGAATTCTGCAGATTTTTTTTTTAATGTTCCGTCATGAGCTTCCATGTTCTGACCGCCCATTGCCGGATTAGCTTGCTAAAGGCAATTATGTTAATTAAAGTAAAGTTAAAGTTAAAGAACTCCAAATGCAAAACATTGGAGCAGCACTTTCAAACTTTCCCCTTTTATATATATTCCTTTGCATTTGCCACAAAAGCCTTGGGTACTGGTCAGCAGAATTACCAAGAAAAGTTTACAGCTGATGGAAGGAGCGAGTGAATGACTGAATTTGCCACAGTTACCGATAACCCATTCATTACACTTAGCATATTCACGGGTTAATAATTAATGACAGCCCTGATCCTGTAACTTAAGTTGTACAGTGTATCGTACCTTAACACCACAAACAATTCCCACCAGTTGTTTATAGTTCTTTGTCAAATGATAAAATCTATGTGTAGCACCTGGAGACCAATCCTCCCCCTGGTGGGTCAAAGCAGACAACACAATTCTAATCAACACAAAAAAGGTGACATAAATTGTGACAACCAACTGGTCTGTTACTTTATATCATACACCACATAATGTAAGCAAACAATAATGAAATTATTGTAAAAACCGTCAAATAAGCTGCACTCGCAGATAAGCCACACCCGAGTTTGAAGCTCAAATTTTGGGGGAAAAAGTTCAAAATCAAAGGCTCCTATGAGCCAACTCATGAATATGAAACAACCTTTGGACCCTCCCCTCCCCTACACATTTTGCTCAACAGATTCCCCCCCCCCCTCCCGCCACCCTATGCATCCGACTTTCCACCCTCCCCTCCCCCCCAACACCATCCCCATGGGTAAGGCAGGTGACCATTACCTATTGCATATATACATGTATGTGCAAGCCTTATGCACTGGCTAGAGGAATAACTAAGAAAGAGCAGGGTCGTAGCTGTCCAAACGATGTCTGTGATTGGCGAAGGATACAATTGATATGTCACTTGAACAATGCCCCTTTCCCTAATCCCTATCCCAGCGGGACAAATCTATTGTTTTCTTAGTGAATCACAGACATTGTTTGGACAAGTGCTGGACCACCCCTTAGAAACGTTTATAGCTGATAGATGGAAGGAAGTAGCGAAAATTTGTATACTTGTTCCCTTCTGCTAAAACTCATTCATCGCTTCACGTATTCACAAATTAAAAAGGCAAGTCAAAGAATTAGCTCTACTCTGTATATAAAAAATACACTTTCGATTGCAACATTTGCAACTGTGCAAACTTCTCGAGCACATGTTATTTAGCTGGTTACTGACTGTGGCTTGTGAATTGTTCACAGTTCTCCAAAAGAAAATCAATTATTAATAATTTTGCATTGTGAGAGCAATGCATAATTCAAATCCCATGGCTTAGTCTGCGTTCCCTTATTTTCTCTCCACCCCCCACGTGGTGTGTCTTTTCACAGGAGACAATTTTGATGTACACTTGTGTGACAACCTGCTTGACTATCCTTGAGAGAAATGAGGGGCTACTCAAACTCTACAAATATTTGACATAAGGCCAGAAGCTGTCTCCAGCCCCTTGATCTATTATAAATTCATCTTACCCCACCAAAAGGTTGAATGTATGCTAGCTTGCTGGGTAAGGCCTGGGCTGGTAATTTGATAAACTGTGTCCTGAAAAAAAAAATAAAATCAATAATTATTAAATAAATAATAATAATTGTCAGCATATCCATTTCGCAGGAACGGTAGCCATATTGATTTTGCCCCCTGGTCATCCCATAATGAACATTGAAATAATTAATTGTTAACAAAGGAATGTATAGAGCAGTTTTCAATTGAGTGTCGTAAAACCAAAACCAGGCCCATGCAGGCCCGTCAGCATGATCATCTGAATTGAGATAAAGTGTTGAGCACAGCTATCATGATCTTATCAGTTATTAAAAAAACCTTTGTTGGTGGTCTGGTAGGGATTTAACCTTCCACTCTGCAATCTGGTGCTCCACCAACTGAGCTAGCCAGGCAGCAGTTTTTACACTGATAAGTGTAATAATTAACCCTTAATCCTCATTATATCAACATACAAATTCACCTTTTTCATGTCCCCATTTCTTGTCCCTATACATTGATTATAGTAGTAGTGAGGAGAAGCTGTTAAGAATTCATCTTTGGGTGATCATATGCTTAATTCTCATAACCTCTCTGATTGATTAAGCATTGGTGTTACAAGGAGAAATTTGATGCCAATCACTATTGGGTCTTAAAGGGTTAATCAGATTAATTTGACCTCACCGTAGAACTCGAAGACTTGATAAAGGCAATCTAGCTGTATTTCCATAATCCACATAAAAGACCTGCCAATAATAGCAGAGAGATTAAAGAGCCAGTATTGTCCATTATGCTTCACATGCCTCTGTTATTGTTTTGGTTTGCACGGGAGCGAGGCTTCAGTTGCATGGAAAGGAATTATATCATCTCGTGCTTCTGTTCTCTTCTCTTCTGTTCTCTGTTCTCTTCAAACTTATTATGGAAAGGAATTATATCATCTCGTGCTTCTGTTCTCTTCAAACTTATTATTATTAAAATACATTGTTAAGTGTTGCCTGATAAATAAGGTACTCGAATAAAACAGCTAAAAGTAACGTTTAAAGACTGACGTGGCCGAAGCAAATGGACAAGACCTACCAGATTTTTCAACATCAAGAAAATGGCCACCAATACTCATAGCATACAATGCATATCGGGCAAAACTGGGTTTTAAAGCAAGCAAAGACTACATACGAGAGGCTCTGAAGATAGTTTTGAGAAGTTCTGAACAAAACTTAAGCAGTTTTCCCAGTGCACTGATTCACCTTCAAACATTGCAATTCTGGTCAGTGTCTCATCAATATTAAAACACATCATGGCAGTGCAACAGTGCTGGAAATAATTTTTCTTACTCAGAATACGAAGGACATACATCTTTTCAAAACTCCATTTTGATCAGGCATTTTACAAAATCAGTCCAACATTTGCCATTTTGGATTTTCCTTGAGACACAATCTGTTAGCATACATGACGTACTTGTGTTGGACACCATGTCTGAGTATACATTGTAGAATTAGGCAGACATTTTATGATTTTGGTCTCACAATGTGTAGCGACCGCTATTCTGTTAAAAAGGGGCATGAGGAAACTGATGTTGCTAGAACCAAAAAGTCTGACACTATCCACACAATCCAACTTGTCAAATCCGTTTATTAGCTAAACCTGGGACGTAAGGACCTTCAAAGACTGTAACGTACTGGGATATTTGTATAGAAGATGTACACTGGCTAGTTTTGATATGAAACTCTTCCTTTGAACAAAGCCAATTACAAACTCTTGCTTCGAGCGAAGCCAAATATGCCTGGTAGCGTTCTAAAACGTCCTTGCTCCATGAGGAGCTCTAAAAGTCCCGTATGAAAAAAGAATGTATCACGTGATGCGTGACTAAAAAACTAAACAGCAGGGATGGCATTATGCAATGTCTGATGACCAACTGTTATTTCCAGCATTGTGAATAAAAGTACTGTACATAACACAAAGTAAAGAAGGCCTGTTGACCTTGTGCTACCTTGCTACGGTCAGTATAAAACACGGACTGCGGACTACAGACTGGGTATAAAATAATGAGGACTAAACCTGTGAACATACCTATATTTTTAATATGAAGGGCATGTTACTTTTCAAACGTTTGGTCTCTTGACATTTGAAGAAACATTTCAACCCTGAGTCAAGTCTGTGTTTTATACCCAGTCGGTAGTCCGCAGTTCGTGTTTTATACTGACCGTACCTTGTTATGCCTGTACATAAAAAATTTCTGTATGCAACAGCTGATGAAAAAAAATTATTGAAAATCCCACTTGAGGCAAAAATTGTCCAATATATCAAGACAGTAAAACTAGCAATGCACAAGACACCCAGCTTCTAATCACATGCCAACACTGCTCATACAGTAAAATAACTTAGTTCACACCTCTATGCTGTTCACAGACTGTATACCCACAACAAGCCCGCGGTACCAGGATCCATCCTCAAATAATGCACAGCATGCCTAAAAATGGATAAGGTAAAGTAAAAAGAACAAAAGAGGCCAAAGAAATGAGTCTGTCTGTCAATAAGATGCCATCTTGGTAGACCTTAGTAACCGGGATACATCTACAGTTGTGGCTTATCTCCTGGGTTTTACAGTATGCTTGCAATGTTTTGGGTGTTTCTTGGTGTTGCGGAAGCCATTGTTGGTTACCTTTTGTGTTGTAGTGTGGGTATTGTTCAGTGTCTTTTGTATCTTTTGTTTTACGTCATTTGGTGATCACACCATCCGCAACACCAAGAAACTACCAATGTTTTCACTTTTACTTGACACAAATCTCTTAACCATTGCATTTATACTTGGGTCAAACCGTGCTTGCATCGCTAGTAAGAAATGTGAAATTCAAAGTGAAGAGTTTACATGGGAAAATCATCTTTTTCTCTTTTAAACCCACCTGCCCTACAGAAATAAACCACTCAGGCATCTTGTATCTTGCACTTTCTTGACTGGAATAGAACCGTCTGCCAAAAGAAAAACATACATTGTAGGAACCCCAAAGTTATGTCGTCATTTTGATTGCCTTAGTTAAAATGATAAACATTAAGATAAAGCTGCATCTCTTTGTCTTAAGGTGATTCCATAGAAAAAGAAGTTGTAATGAAATTTTTCTAAAACTTTGCACAGTTATTTATTACATCTAGTACATCAAAAATATATAAAAATAGGGGATCACCATGACCAATTTCACGTTATAGCGCTGTAGCATAATCATAACTTGATGGCAAAAAATCCTAGCCTTGAGTGAGAGGCAACCACACAACTGGTGCTAGGAGCATTGACACAAGCCACAGGCAACCCATATGACTGGTGCAAGGAGAATTGACACAAGCCACAGGCAACCAAGATGGCTGATGCTAGGAGCATTGCCATAAGCCACAGGCAACCCACACGAATGGTGCAGGGAGAATTGACTCAAACCACAGGCAGCCCACATAACTGGTACAAGTTGCATTTACACAAGCCACAGGCAGCCCACATGAATGGTGCAAAGAGAATTGACACAAGCCACAGGCAACCCATACGACTGGTGCAAGGAGCATAGACACAAACCACAGGCAATCCACATGACTGGTAATGGCAGAATTGACACAAACCACAGGCAACCCACATGACTGGTACTGGGAGAATTGACACAACCACAGGCAACCCACATGACTGGTACTGGGAGAATTGACACAAGCCACAGGCAACCCACATGAAAGGTGCCAGGAAAATAGCCCATTTCCAAGTTGCTGTTAGCCTCTTTTTCAAACTGAGGCCAAATGTAAAACACAGGCAATCCACATGGCTGTTGCTGGGAGCATTTACTGGTAATATTTACTATTCCCCATCCAATTATGAGATAGTTGCCAGGTTACCCTTGGCATTACATTTTTGTTAAGGTTCCTTATAGTTATTTTGGTACCCACTGAAATACCTGGGTGGGGGGAAACATGTGGAGCAAAGCCGGACAGGTTTAAGAAGACAACAACGAAGACCAGCAGTCAAATCAAAGCCTCTTTAAAGAAACAACAACAAAGACTAGAATTCAAATCATCAACCTTCAAATTGATAGTTGATGAACAACTTACCCATGGCACCTCCTTGACTCAGGGTTGCAAACTTAATTTTGACAACACTCATCATTTGGGAGAGTGACTTTCAGAACTGCACCAAATAATTATTTGTACTCACCCATGAAGATTTGACACTCACTTTTACAAGTGAGCAAGTGCTAATTTCTATCTAGGCTGATAACCATCACTTACCTCATCTCTTCTGTCAAAGCCTGAAGTTTTGGCCAATTCTCAATTGTCATCACCCAAAAATGGTGAGGATCAATTACATTGGTGACACAGACTTCAATGTAGCCACACTCTGGAAGTTTTACTTTTGAGAAGTATATTCCCCTGCCCACACCATCTGGTAAGTTGAGTGGATTACCAGGAACACATGATGCTACAGGATTTTTCTGTTTTTCTACAGGAGCAGAAACCTCACCATTGATTTTCAAATGATTTTTGTTTTCTTTTTCTTCCTCTGAGAAGAACATAAGAAATACAAATAGAATAATAAGTAATGTAATTGGCAGGGTGAGATTAAAATGAAAAAAAAAAGATTGCCCAAAGGGCAAGCTGTTACTTAGGCTTACTAGCCCGGAGCTCTGAGGAGCTAGCCCAAAAGTTCTAAATGTACTGTGCAGATGGTTGGGTAATACTGTTTTTGAGAATTGCTAAAATTGAAAAATAGCCCGGTCATCAATCTTAATTCTTGTGTTTCCGACTTTTCACCTAAGTTAAGATTCATCTTACTTTAGCTTGTTCAGAGGGTCTTCAGAGGGCTTCGCTGTTAGGCTAAGCCTAACGACCAGTATATATTAATAGTTTATTCAAGGTATGCAATTGCAACCAGCTGTACAGTCACCAGTGTGACTAAAATTGAGTATCGGCGACCAAGATTTAGATGCGACTTTTTAAAGTGTTGTTGTTGCTTTTCAAGTATATTTGAAGGGGCTATGTTGCGAAGTGTCACGCAAGGCTGCAAACTTGAAAAACGTTGCGCTGATGTTTTTCAAGTTTACACTATCACCATGGAAATCAGGCACAATCCATTCAATCCTGGGGAACTTAGTGCTCCAAAATGTCTCAATTTCACACGTGCGATGCAAATGCAAAAGCAAGTGCAAATGCGAGCTAACAACTGCCCTTCACCTTGTGTTTGCGCTTGCATTTGCATTGAGCCCGGTTCACATGTGTGAAATGCAAACGCAAGTGCAAATGCAAATGCAAGGAAATGAAAGTTTTTCCATTCCTTGCGTTTGCACTTGCGTTTGCATTTGTGTCGCACGTGTGAACCAGGCTTTAATGTCTAAAGGTTCTTCTCCGGACCAAGTAAGATGTTGGGTCTCTTTGGAATCAAGCAAGAAGTTATTGGATTTTCCTCGCTTCTAGCACCATTCTGGTATGTTTTGAATGCTCTAATTTGATTTTGCTGTGGTTCTCTGCCTGATTTGGGAAACTTTCACCTAAATATGGACATCGCTTTCTTCACAATGTTCTACAGAGCGATTCGCTGTATGTCTTGTAGCAATAATTCACTGACCGGCTGCACAAGACGAACACAGATTAATTTAGCCTGCCATCTAAGATTTGAACTGAATTGTCCTTTATGTCTCATTGCAAGGATTAAAATTGGATTTTTGTGAAAATTGTGATCTTTGTTTCTTTTAAAATAGCTCTAGTTCTCATTTTGTTACTATCTGATAGTTGAGTACTATTAATAAAATTTGTTTCTCTCAACAAAAATAGCATGCTTCATTATTAAAACCTTGTCGGCTTAGAAACTTTACTTTGTAATTATTTTGTTATTACCACAGGCAAACCCAATATTTTACAGTTTTTTATTTGCTTGAGAGAGAGCAATGAAAATTTCTGGACTTCATTCAAAACAGATCAAAACAACTACAGCAGCTAAAACTGTTTGCGTACGTGACCAAGCTTGACCTTCAGATCACTTGCGCATGTTATTATAAATTCTGTTGGAAAATAGCTGTACCTCCCCCATGGAAGGTTACTGGAAATTTAGAGGCAGAGGGAGTGGGGGAATGGTGTCAAATATCAAGAAAGGAGTAGGTCCAAGCCAAACAGCTTCCGTAGGAGGAGTATGGATATTTTCTGGAACAACACAATGCATTGACACTGTAAGGAGTAAAAGCATGTTGATGAACTGACCTTTTCCAGCTAAAAAAAGAAGCCAGTCAAGTTTGGTAGGCCTTTCTATCCTCACAACATCTGGCATCGCAGACATAAACTCCACCATACTACTAAAACCTAGCAGTTTGATGTTGAGTTCTCTGTTATGAAGTTTCTGAAATGGGAGGATTTAATGCTGTTACAATCAAACATTGGGCCTGACTTTTATAGTGATAGAAGACTATAGTCCTGGAGGAGGGGGCGTACTCTCGTATATTCTATATAGGTATGTGCCACTGTGAAGGGTATGGTTTTCAAACAGTTTAGTCTGGGATAAGTTATAGAAATCAGATAGTTTTGGTCTAGAATAAGGTGTCATTTATCAGGAATTAAGTGATCAATGGTATAAAGATAGTCTAGAGTTTCTGGAAAATAGTGAGTTTGGGATAGGGATTTTTGGTGTCCAGTGTAGAATAGAATTGTATAGGCCAGGTGAGGGTTTCAGAGTCCCAGGGGCACACCCGGGGGGGATTTTACTCCCTATAATGGGCTATACAGGATGCTCCACCCAAAAGGGGGTACCTTTTTTAGGCTGGAGGTATATGAAAGGGTCGGGATTTTATGAGTTGAACTATATGAGAGGGTATGGATTTCACGAACAATAGGAAAGGGTAGCGAAAACACGCCGTTGAAGCATAAAAAAGGTAGGGAAAACTGCCATTTAAGTATTAAAAAAGGGCCTTTCAAAATATACCAAACAGATGCACGTAAAGGCAATATGAAAGGGGTACAATTTTTAATGAAAGGTACAGTACCGCTCAAAAGTAAGTTACCACCGTCTCGCGAGACGCGATTCTCATTTCGCGAGACGAGATTCTCGTATCGCGAGACGCGATTCTCGTATCGAGAGACGAGACACTCGTATCGCGAGAAGCTTTAAAAACTGTAAGTTCCACTGCCTTAACTTCTCGCGAGATTTTAATAGCCTATTGTAAACCACATTGTAGCAACATGAACGCGACGAAACTCTGCTTTGACTATGCTTCACTTGCCGAACTCTGTTGCGTTGTGCGTGCATTAAGATTATAGTCTTCAAATTTTCAAATCTACGAGGCCTCAAAAATCGTATTCATACGAATGGTGTTAAGTTTTATGTTTTAAATCGAAAACATAACGTTCATGGCTTTCAGCATCTTCAAACATGCCAGTCACATGTATATTAAAATTTGCCGATCGCTACCCGGCGCCGATCAGTTCGCTTCCCGAACTCTGTGCTTGTCATTGATTGTAACACTGCCGTTCGGAGTAGGTGACGCTTTTCCCGCTATTATGTATCTTTGGAAGTAAAAGGCACAATCTTTAGTGATAAAAATTTCCATGATGTGCCGAGTATTTTTCGTTTACTTAGTGCGAGCAAATTTTCATTTTAGTAAACATACATGTAGAAGCGGGCAAAAATTTGTCGGCGCGGCCGCATTGAATATCGTGGATTCCACAACGCTTATAAAGTTACAATTGAAACAGTAAAATACTCTGCCTTCAACAGTTGTAATTAATTATGATATCAGTAGACTTTGAAGTTGTGAGTTTTTTCGGCATGATTCTCGACCTTGCTTTCTTTCAAATTCTTTTCAACACGCTTGGTCACAAGTTGTGTCACGTTGTCAAAGGCACGAGTATCAAATTTCGTTTGTTTGCGTTTCCACTTTCACCGACTAAATTCATCACGTAAATAACGTGTTTCTTATCAAAAGTTTTTTCCCGGAAAAAAGGAACATGGTGAATGAAGATGAGTGCAGTGAAAGAGAAAAATTATCCCGCTTTTTAAAAGAGAGAATAATCTCAGACTTCGAATGAGCCGACAGTGCATTCCCACGGGACATCTTTGGACTTCCAAAAGCGCTCATATTTGCATACTTTCAAAGGTCGAAACATTTTCAGGAAACTTGTTGAATAAAACTTAGTTTAGTTTAACTTTTAGTTTAATTGTTGAATAAAACTGTAGTTTTGAATAAAACGTGTGTTGATAATCGATAATCGAATGTTATGAAAGTGAAGATGGCCAAGGAGCAAAAAAGAACCGTGACTAATTCATGACGGTGTTTGTAAACAACGCACATTTTACAAAGTTTGATCGATCGCAGCGGGGTTGGTTGCTATATTTATAAAGCCGTGCAGTGATACATTGAAATCAAGTGCTTTCATTAACGTCATGTTTTCCGATTTTTAACATAACTTCCATTCAAGTTTTCCATTTGTAATGACAGTTTTTGGATTCAAAAGCCTATCAAGTTCTATTTGCTCACACGCACAAAACATGCAAATTCAATGCGCTTTGAACTAAAAATAATCTGGGAATAAAGTGCGCAATTTTAAGCATGTGCTTGCACTAACGTTGTGTTTTTCGATTTTTAACCTGTGGCAAACACATTGCTAGACATTAGTCGTTTTCTCGCGAGATAATTGATCGTAATGTATTCCAAAATATCCGCTTCACTGATTCTCTCGAGACGCGATTCTCGTATCGCGAGACGAGATTCTCGTATCGCGAGACGAGAATCTCGTCTCGCGAGAAACGAGACGAGAGGTGGTAACTTACTTTTGAGCGGTACTGTATGTGAAAGGGGTGCCATTTTCAATGAAAGGTATATGAAAGGGGTACCTTTTCTATCAAAAATGGGATATGAAAGGGTAAGGGTTTGGACCTCGAGGCGGAGCATCCCCGTACAAACTTTGTTGAGTACCCCCCCCACCCGGGGGGGCACACTACCCACTACTCCTTCCCAAGGAGGGGGGTCATAGTGCTCTACAGACATTAAGTGTGGTGCACTTCTAAAGTACTAATATAACTCTGATTTTAAGGATGAACAAAATGGCATTTAATTTTATCTCAAAATTAAACACATGTACCAATAATAATTATTGGTATATGTATTGAAAAAATAATTATTTTGGATTATTACATCAAGCTTGCACATAATAAATTTCTCACCTTGTATTCTATTGAAAATCGAGCCGCCCATATACCATTGGGTCTTCTTGCTAACACCTTTAATTTGAACAGGCAGATGTTAAATTATAACAAGTTAAAAACGAACATCCAGCCTGAGTGGACAACAGAAAAACAGAGTATAGACAATTTTTTTTACTGGGCATAATTTCAGTGTGGCGATGTACACTGTAGCACACTGAACTGCTATATGCCTCTAGATTGGCCTCTTGTGTTTTCCCCCATAAAATATAGGCAAATTGTTCAAAATAAAAGTCACAAAGAAAAAAACAAAGATTGCTAAAACAAGTTCCAATCCATACCTGTCTACATTCCTCTTGAATTTTTTCATCAATACCACTTCTTTTATCAAGCTTGACTTTCATGGATGTAGCATCTTGTATTTTACTGCCTCTGTTGTTGTTGTTGTTGTTGCTATTGATGTTGTTATTGGGTGTGGGTCTCTGGTTTCTATTTTCAGCCGTGATTTGGGAAAACGTTGGCGCACTTTCAGTCTTGGTTGAAAAACTGTCACCAGGATCTGCAGTTTTAACACCTACACACACAAAAAAAAAAAAAAGAAAGAAAGAAAAAATGAGGCATTTGAATATCCTGTTATTAAACTATGGTAACAAAAAGGTGGCAGAAGTTAATGAACTTACTTATCTTCAAAACAATTCCAATGCAATTTTAGTGTTGACTACCATAGTGTGGTACATCAGGAAGTATTTTGCCTTGCTTCCTTTCATATTCTGAGTTTTACGGTTGAATTTAACTTGTTCAATACAATGTAAGTTTCTTGAAACGGATTATTCAAATATTTTAGCAGTCTGACAGTAACGGCTAACAGAAAGTACAGCTGTAGCTGCTATGCGAAAGTTGTGGCCCCTTAGGATTTGCTCATTCCAAAGGTAACTGAGATGCTACTTTCGGAATTCCACAGTATTTTTTTCCCTATATTTCACAAACCATATTTGCAACTTTTGTTTTCAATTTTTAGTTTTGTCAGTCTCAGTAGTCACAGGTTAATATTTTACATACCTAAATTCACTTTATCATTTCCTTTTCCATAAACTCTGAATCCTCCCCCTCGCATATCCTCAATCCTCACTATATCTGATATTGACTCAAGAAGATGACCAAGTGATTTAAATCGCAGTTTGTCGTAATTAAGTTCCTGGCCAAACCTGCGATTGAATGCTAGCGCAAACATTGATCCTAGCAGGCCAGATGGATAACCACTCAGAAGTTCTTTTATTTGCGTTCTTATAAAATGAGGTAAAACAGGTGGGGGTTCAGGGCGATATGTGGTGAGACGTGTTTTTCTCTTGGATGAAGTCTTTTTCTGTCTAGCAACTAGACTAGCTATGTGCCTTGTTGTAGCATCTGCAATACCTAAGGTTGGAAGACAAAAAATATAATGTGAGAAGGTAAAGAAGATGGATAGCCTATATTTGAAATTCTGAATTTAAATTTTTCCCATACATGTATGTTTGGGCCACAATCTTTGATTCCCAATCAATCAATCTTTTTGACTCATACATAGAGAAGTATTATATACATTACAAATTAATTAAAGAAAATACAAAACATACATGCGAGGAGTTGGGGGCATTTTCTACTCTCCCGAATCTTCCTATAATTTTATATTCCAAGATATTGCCTCCCAAACATTTTAAAAAGAAAATATTCAGCACTCGCTCACCACAAAATTCACCTACACAGCAGGCTAGAAGATGAACAGATTGTGATTTCTATAAAGGTCATTTTCCTCAGAATCATACCAATCCAAATTATTCCTGAAGCATTTGCACAATGCAGGGCAACTGCGGTCCACCTCATTCACAAGTGTCAGAACTCTTTGTAGAACAAGTTATAACACAATAGTCACTTTTGTCATTCAATAAGATGCAAATAAGTGGCCCTGTATTCCATATTCCATAGCCTTATTCCTTAGTAAAATATCATTAACTTCCACTAAGGCTTTACAAAAACAAAAACTCTGGGTTGAGGTTTTTGGTATTCAATCCTTAAACTTCTTAGGGCTAAAAATGGTGTATCTCTCTAAGGTTTCTCTTAATTTTTTTTCCCAAATGAAAGCAAAATTTGGATAGACTTGTTGCAGTCTGGTTTTTGCACTTTTTGTTATAATGATGGTCTTACAATGCAATAAAAAAAATTCACATATACAAAAGTGAGAACCAACCTACCATTAATTTTTTTTTCTGAAGCAAATGTTGTGGTTCAATTGCTTTCTTTGGTATTAAAATTTTCAGACCAGATTGATTTTTGTTTTTCTTTCTCTCAGATTATGGTAATAAAGCTGGGGCAAAAGAAAAAGAAAATTAAACTGGTTGGAAAATTTTCAAACCAAAGAAAAAAATATTGAGCCACAACACAATCAAAAGCTGGGCATTTTTTTTCTTTTGTGGACTGAGTACTAATTCCTTTTGTCTTTTCTTTGGTTTTTGTTTTGTCTCCCTTGGCATCAGAAATACCCGGGGAAATATAAACAATGTTGTGGAAACAAGAATCCATTCTCTAAAATATATAAGTTTAACTTAAAATGACATACAAATCTGTTGTACGCAGTTGCCAATAACAAGTGGTATTTACAACAAGCGTATATTTAAAGACGGTAAAGAAGGTTAATGACAAGGAACGCTAAAGTATTCTAATACATTGTCGTCCTACCTCTAAGAACCAAGACTCCATTTTCCCACGTCGGACGAGTAACATTCGGCAAGTCTTTTAGCATGTCTAAGGGTGTTTTATAGCCCAATTCACGAAAAGGAAGCGGTTTTCCAATCATGGTATTGTAATCTTTCTGCATTTCGGCCACTGTGAGGCCATTTGGTGCAGAAATGAGAAGAGCGCGAACATGTTTGATGACCTGAAGGCGAAGAGCTTCATCTCCACGTGACGAACTTTCGTTGTTTCTCGTCATCATTTTTGGGTCTGTTTGCTCATTTTTCGTTTTTACACAACAAATTCGGTCACTTTAAAATCTAGAGGAATGCCGAAACCCTTTGCAGAGCCAAGGAAAAGGCGTAAGGTCAAAAACCAAGTCGAATTTCCCGCATTTTGCGCGCTAAAAAAGGCAAGTCGTCTCCGAAGAATTCTGATACTCCTTTCTGAACGCGGGAAGCAAAACAAACCGCGCCATAATATTGGCCGCGAGAAACTGGGTCAGAGTATAAACTACCCAGAAATCAACGGGGGCTTTATTTTCTAATATGGCGGACAGACTGCGTTGTCGATGTGAGATTTTTGTGTAATTTTACCCAGGATAAAGTCGTGAACACGACCAGGTCAAACCAAATCTTGTACTGGTTGTCCTGGAAAATGGAATCGATAAGCGATCAGGTGGCTAAAGTGGATGTGGGATATGAAATTCCCACATGGAACAACTGGTCTCCCTTGGCAAAGTTTTACCACCCTTTGCAAGCTGGTAGCATTGACGGGACTGACATGGCACCGCATGATAAGGCTGTTACCCGTGCTATGGGAATAAAGTGTAAGTTAAGTGAAATTGCTCTAGATCCCACTGAGGCAAGTGAGCATCGAATTTTCGCAGTTGTTGTACATGTAAGCTTATAAGTTAAAACGCTCTCGCTGGTTTTCACTTGTGTTAAGCTTAGATATATATAAAGCGACGAACGCACGGGCAGTGATGTTGATTTTGTGCTTATTCTCACCAGTTTCCACTAATTAAATAAACACAAGCAATGCTGTACACAGTGTTTTTCAGTTCTTGTGCTTGTGAAGTTTTTGGTAGTTTGTATATGTTGTGTTTGTATATGTTGCCAGTTTAATTTTTCGCAGTGGCTATTCGTACGGCACCCGTACGCAGACTTCGATTTGCTATTCGTACGGGATTCCAAATTAACGATTTGGTTCTTAAAATAACAATTTGAGTTTAAGAGTGTTACCATAATGATCTGATAAAAAGAAAAACAAATTTCAAACTGGTTGGAACTTTTTAAACCAAAACAAAAATTAAACAACAACATATGTATAAACATAGAACAGCAAAGAAATGATTACTGCTTTGTGGAAGAAGCATATGATAGCAAGTCACCAGTCCCAAAATGATTCCTTTCATTCTTTCACAAGGCATGATCATTTCTTCTCAGTTTTCCCAGTATGAAATTCTGGATGAAGGAAATCATTCAGAAGACTGTTACTTAGTTAATCATAAATTCTCGATTGTGATTGTTCATCCGCGCGCCTATTTCTCACTTAATTGGCGTGCGGTCACGTGGGTGTCCAATTACAGCTGTCCAATTACAAAAAGTTGTAGTTGGACAGCTGTAATTGGACACCTACGTTGCGCGCCCTTCAATCAGTTGCATTTGAATGGCTCGTTTTTGCTGTTTTCCTTCCACTTTCAAACTGACAGAAAATATCCAAGAAGTTTTTAGTACAAAATAGTCGACATAGCTTTTTAATCTTGAATTTGGTTATTGATGCGATTAATTAGTAATTGAACTTCGTGTCGTACAATTCAGGGGTAATCGTGCTCATAATTTCAAATCGTCCTTGCGCTACCCGCTCGGCCAATTTGAAATTACTCGCCCGATTACTCCCTGAATTGTACTCCACTCAGTCCAATTACAATTACAAATGGTTTGAACCTAAGAATATCACTTAGTTGTCTGTTTGTTGTCATCTTTTGGTCGGGAGGTGCACTATAAAGAGCCTGTGATGGTGACTGATATTACAACAAACGAATCAAGGAGTTGATGCTGTATTAGTGTGAGAGTGAAACACAAAAACGTGGTTTTATCGACTCAATTGGTAAGGCAAATGTTGGCCACCATTGATTCACTCTGACAAAGCCGGGCTAGCACTAGAAATGTCAGATTTTCATGTGACATGTTTAACAACCAGGACTGATTGATTCTGTCTCTTAACCCTCTGTCTTCTCCATCATTTCTAGATAAGGCAAACAAGAGAGTGTCTGGTGATCCTGACAAGACATTGTTTGTTGGAAAGCTTAGTAAGGACACCTGTGAAGGTTTGAAATATAAAATTTGTAGCAATACTTGCAGCATACAAATAGTAGAATCATAACATTTGCTTTTTAATGTATTTCTGAAAGTACCACTCAGTCTAAGCTATAATGTACTCTCTCAGTCAAGACTATCCAGTGGCAAATCTAGGGAGTTCCCCACCCCACTGAAGGGCTAAGTAAAATTCCCCCCCCCCCCTATTCAATCTGCCACTCCCTATTCACTCTGCCACCCTCCATTCACTCTGCTACCTTAACCCCCCTATTCTCTCTGCTCCCCCTTATTTACTCTGCCCCCCCCCCCCCACCCCCCTCGTGATGTAGTCTGAATACACCACTGCCCTTCTCTTGAGGCTCCATATTGGATTTTTGTTTTAAAGGTCGGTATCTCTAGCCTTATAAGTAATGTAAATTGTCTTTGTTTGTTAGAATGTTTTATTGGCAATCCTGCTTATCAGAAGAAAATTTAGCGTAAAATAGTCTCTCCCAAACTCATTCGACAGTGGCAGTCATAGACAAAAAGTATCACATTTAATTTATTAGTGTATTCCAAATTTTCCTCAACAGCAACTGTGTACAAAGTATTTGCTAAATGTGGAGATGTAGTGAAGTGCAGGCTTGTGAGAGATGTTGGTAAGAGGTTAAAACAATTTTTATAATAACCTTGACACAGGGTTGGAACTAAAAAGTTTACAAACCTTTTGGGTTTTTTAAAATTACAGCTAAAAATGCTTTTTTATAATTCATTTTCTTTTTTATTTCATTAGTAACAGGATTTTCAAAAGGCTATGCATTTGTAGAGTACAGGAGTGAAAGAGATGCTATTATAGCCTGGAGGGTGAGTAGCATCTACAACAGCCATGTTATTTTGTCCT